>JASANG010002894.1:0-27328 GCA_030248215.1 Enoplolaimus lenunculus
GCTCAACATGAAAAATTTCTCGCAAACGCTAATAACAATAATTTTAACTAATATTACGTATATACTGAAGACTTAACCAGAAGTTGAAAGAAGCACAATTATATAAAATATAGATAATACTATAATTGAAACTGTGATTAATATATATTTTTGTATATTAGTCATAGCTTCAATTTATCATAAGGCTCAGGCGGGTTGAACTTGCTGCTGCAAGATACTTTCGAATGCTGTATGCCCTGAAACGGTCTTTATATAATTGTGCTTTTTCAGTTCATTATTGAATTGTATTAGTTACTACGGATATTTGTAACCTTTTAAAAATTATAGATTACTCAGCGTAATATAAAATCATATTTTACCGAATGTCCGCCTCAAAAGAAGTCCAGGTCTTTACGTTTTAACATTGAAAATTTTTGACCTAGAAAAGTCCTGGGGGCCCCCAGCAAAAAAATTTGCTGGGGGGGGGGCATTTTGCTGGGGGGCGGCCGAAAATTCGCCGGGGGGCCTTTTCTTGGGGGCGGCAAAATTTTCGCCGGGGAAAATGAAAATTTCGAAAAGTGCTGGCCCTCCCGCCGTGGAGAAGCCAGATTAAATTGTATTAGTTACCACGGGTATTTGTAACGCTATTAAAAAATTATGAGTACTCAGCGAAATATAAAATCATATTTTGCCGAATGTCCGCCTCAAAAGAAGTCCAGGTCACTGCGTTGCTGGAAGGCATCAACTTTAGTACACTATGCTTAATAAGCAGATAGAATACTACATTAAGTTATTATATGAAGGCTTAAACCTCATAAGATGGTTAATTTCAATTAATTTTTTCAAACACAAACGCAAGAGAGACAACAATTTTCCTGAGCAGACACACTATTGCGCGCCCAGCAATGAAATTGATAGCATTCCAACCGACTGTTATGTGCAAAAAGTATCGGCAAAGAATCGGCAATTTTTTGCAGTGCCGATGCCGATTAATGAGCACATCTCTACTCAAAACACCCTCGGTACAAACCGAATTCAAAGCTAGTGTTGTTTTTGATCCAAAAAATTAGAATTTTGGGTAACCGGAGGGTCATTCCGTTTCTCAAATCGTTGTATAGCCAGGGAGTGGTGCTACACAATCGTTCGCTGTCTGCGTTGGTAGACGAAATGTGCAACAAGTACATCCGGACCAAAGCTGCGATCAAAAGTAAAAGGTTTTGTTATTGCTTATCACTTTTCATGATGATGATGATGATATCTTCTGGATCGTCGGGCAAGCCCATATGACTGGAGCTCGTTAGAGCTTTCCAACCGCCCGCAGGAAGTCAACAATACTGCCAGGGTCTTCGTTCAGCACAGCTAATGTTGGGTTTATTCCAAGGTGTTGTATTCGCTTGGATGTGTGTCTTGGACAGGTCAGTAGGAGGTGTCGCACGTCCTCATCATCCATACCACATGCTGCGCAAGTAGGGCTGTCGGACAAACCGATCCGATGCATGTGGGAACGAAGAATGGAGGCGTGTCCTTTACAACGCAGTTGAGATAGGAACTTGTGTTCCAGGCGGGTGAGTTCGCATTGCTTGTCGCGGTCCACTGGTTTTGCGGCGGCGAAGACCTCGGCAAAAAAATCATCTTGCTGCAGGGCTTCCTTCCACCGCTCTTTGGTGTCTAGCTTTGCCTGCCTGCGAATAAGTGCATTTGCGAAAGAGATGTCTACCTCCGTTTGTGCTTGCGTGCAGGTTGCTGCGCGCTTTGCCACCGCGTCTACCCGTTCATTACCCGTCAAACCTGCGTGGCCGGGGACCCATTGGACCGATATGTGGGGTCCGCCCCCCTCTGCGATTTTGCCAAGCGCAGACCATACTGCACAGCACTTTTCATCTCTTTGGTCTCAGTTTGCAAACCACTGACACTGAAAAAAGCGAGACCAAGACCAGCCAAATCCCGAGACTTGCCAAGACCACCCATCCCTGAATACCGGTTGTCAATTGATGTATGACCTACCTGCTTTTTTCATCTTAGCCACACACTGTGCACAACAATCTCTTAATAATATATGCGAGTGTTTGGTAAGTTCGCACTATAAAAAGTATTTATAGCTATTTATATATGCGTACTTACGTAATACCTACATAATTAATAAAAGATCGGTATATATTAGGGTGAGTGTGCAACCACAATTATGAAATTCCGGAACCGCATAGTTAAAAAATGCCGGGATAAACAAAAATACCTACTTATTACCGAAAAATTCATTTTTAACGTTATGGTGTCGCTTTTAATCGAGCACCATTTAAAATGCCAAATTCCTGAAACAAATGCAGTAGCTGGAAACCAGGGTACCAACAGAAACAAAATTTTGCCCGAACAGGAATTGAATCTCTTTGCACGAACCGGAACAGGAACCGGCGTTTGAAATAATTTTCGTCACCGAATTACTGTTGGATTTTTTGGAAAACTTGCCTAAGTGAATTTTCAGCTATTTTATCATCAAATTTTGCGAAAACACATCAGAGACAGTTTAACAAAATTGAACTAATTGCACAAACACTTATTTCGAATTAATAAATTTTTAAAGACAAAGATTCCAGTATATATAAGTGATTATGAATAATTTACCACAAAACAGTCAAAATTCCGGTTCCTGCATCTTTGAATGCAGGAACAGGACAATTCCGGTATAAATTTGCTGTTCCGATTCCGGTAGTCCAGTTCCACTTTGCACCCTGCTACATAACGTATGCGGCCGGATACTTTCCTATTCCGTTCCGGTATTTTTTGGTATCCGGTCGCACCCTGTAGGGTACGGTGTTACCAGAAGTTTGGACTCGGATTCAGTGAAATACCTATATATTTAAAATAACGCTGCAGCCGGATACTTTCCAATTCCGTTCCATTTTTTGGTATCTAGTCGCACCCTGTAGGGTACGGTGTTAACAAAACTTCGGACTCGATTTCAGATTCATTAAACTTTGAAGGTTCCAAAACGGGACCGGTTGTGAAAAAGCCAAATTGAACAAGACTTCCAACTCGTCTGTTTTTGAAATTGTTGTAACAACCACTATATTAAAGAGGTTGTAAGCATGTGAGACATACTTGTCCTGTGCATATGCAATAAATGCAATGCACATTGTGTTGCATACTTGCTGGCAGCATGCGGTCAACACATAGTCGACGAAAAAGTTAGTTGAGAAGCGGGCTGCGCGGCGCAGAGGTAGAGCGCTGCGGAGGCCTGCGTTTCCAGCTGTTTAATGGAAAGGTCTGATGTTATGGTTTTTACCTAGACTGACAGAGGTATTTTATCATTTGCGATTATTCATCTTTCGCTGAAGTCGAGTTTAGATATTTCAAAACTTGGACAAGTAAGTCTGCAAAGTAGCGTAAGTACGTTTAATTTCAAAAACACCAGGGTTCACAGGAAGAACGACGAAACAAAGCGGTACTTACAAGTCATCGAGTTAAGTAGTCATTACGCATGTAACTTCTAAAACGTACACGGCGCTATAAGCCACTGTGCTAGCCATTGTATTACTTATTCATTAATGAGTTCATATTAGCTAATTTGATGACACATGTCTAAGGTCGAATTCAGATTTAAGTCATGATTTTGGCATCTTGTTCGAGTTTTGTACTGTTGATTTAGTGAGAGGTTTTTAGAAGGCATTTTATCTTTTCTAAATAACGGCTGCTGAAGTCTGTGCTGATTTACAGCTAGACAGTTACCACCTCTAGCGGCTGCCAAGATAATATAAATCTCTATCTATAAAGTTTAAGTCTCTTTCGATTAAAGTCAGAGAGTGATGTCAGTCATGTTTCTGGAAGGCAAAACACCTTTGGGCATATGGACCTTCGAAGTGTTATTCTGAGCAGTCAAACAAAATGAGCTCGGACAAGCCAGACCTTCTGGACAAGAGGGGTAAAATATAGGTAGTAAAGGTGTTATATGGCTTGTGTGTCGGCAAACACTTATTGCTCCATAATAAACGAATGTTAAAAACTTTAGTTAATAAATTAATAACTGAAGCACACTTAGCTAGTGCTAACATAATTCTCTTCAGAAATTAGATAATTAGCCTGGAAACTGCCTTCAAGTTTAACATTGTATGGAAGCATCGAATCCGTAACTGCATGCAAGCCTGGGTATTTGGCTGGTCTCGGTCTCGCTTTTTTGACTCTCGGTGGATTGGTAAATAGAGACCGAACAGGTGAAAAATCGATCAACAATTATTAGCTGAGCTAGTTTGAGTAGAAGTAGTTGAAACAAATGACTACGCCTGGATTCGAACCAGTAACGTTTGTGATAAGTTGCATAGGCTTGGGTGCGACGGTTTTAGTTCTGAGTGCTCAGAAGCTGAAAATGAGGGACTTTCCCGCGTTTAGAATCTCGGTCGACGGCTTATCAGTAAGATTAGTCGTTATGCTAAATAAAACTTGTCACAAACCGCGACGTGTTTCAACTTTTTGAGATAAGCCAAAGACGGATGAATAAAAAATATCTGTTTGGGCTCTAGTTCAAAAGCGTATGTGAATGTATACGACCACAAGAACCACATTGCCAGAAAACCCACCATTAGTGGAAAATTTGTGAAAATCAAAAATTCTGGGGGATCAATATTTAAAGTTTTCAGACCATAACTTTTTATCTAATGGCAAAACCGTACTCAACACTCGAAAAATTCTATTCTTCAGGCTTTGTGCTTTCGAACGAGCTAAAATTTCCAGAATTTTCGGAAATTTCCCGTTTACAAAATGTTCATACCGGAGGATCAAAATGTCGGGTTTTCCGCGCATCTCCTCACCTCAGGTCTGAGATTTGCGACAAAAAATATTGATTTATATACCAAGTTATTTAAATTTTTTATTGCTTAAATAAAAAACATTGCTGAACCCGAACTTTTGTTGTCACCCTGATTGATTACACAAATAAAATATTAGGTATATATTAACTATATATTAAATATATAATAGAATCATTTGCAATGGCAACTACAGGCGATGAAAAAAAGAGTCTTGAATACTGGCTAAGTACGTTGGCACGGTGTAACAGGGAAACATACTTAGAACAATTTAACGAATTTAAGGCGCTCAAGGAGTTTGCGAAGCGTTTTATGTTTTATACTCGGGGGTCGAAAGGTTTATTTCCGTCCTGTTTGAAAGCATATTATCCTGGGGTTTAACCTCGCTGAGGGGTTATTAAATTTTAAGCCGTTTATTAGCTACAAGCTAGTTTGCATTTGTTAAGCCCAAATTAGGACTTTTTACTGTGTGTCACTAATTATTAGGGCTATAATCAATCCAATTTCAGAACTTAAGGGTTTCTGGGTACGAGAAATCTGAATATATTGTTTACAAATCTCCTAAACAGATATTTGAATAGCTAGCTAATTGCTCATTTCAGGGTGCATCCGGAATTCGGAGTTCGATTACTATTGCCATTCCAAACGAGTTCCGATTCCACACTCAATCGGAATCGGAATTTGAAATTTTAATTTTAATCATACTTATTGTGAGACTTTGCATAAAAGTTCTGTATCTTTTATAGGGATGTGCCGATACCAAATTTGTTGCCGATACCGATGCCGATCCTTATTTTGAAGTTTTGCCGATGCCGATTGAAACGTTAGTACACCATGCTTCATAAACAGTTAGGATACTACATTACATAATTATTTGAAGTCATAAACCCTAACCATCGTAAACGATTATAATTTTATAAGAACGGTTCAGTGCAATTGACCTTTTCAAACACAAACGCAAGAGAGATGCTAGTTTTCACCAGACACACTGATATGCGCCCAGAAATTAAATTGATAGCATTCCAACTGTCTTACGTATGTGCAAAAGTCACGAAACAAGCCATTCGGCACATCTCTAATCATTTATCTATTAAATTGCTTTTGATGAGTTAACTTATCAATAATTGATCGTTGTTTTGCTTTACAAAACCCGAAATCGCCAATTTGTTCATGCGGTGTTTTGAAAATTGTTGCCAGCCAACAGACACCGTAAACCAGTCGTAGGGGCACTACATCTAATGAACGAAACTCGAATGCACTTAAGCAATTAAGCTAAGTAACAGGGTTCCAATCGGAAATAAATTTTACCGGAAGTGGAATCGGAACCGGAATCAAATTGTTTTGTTGGAACCGGAATCGGAATCGGAATTAAGTTCTAGTAATTATACGTATCAAAAATTAATGTGTATGACTTTTTTTCACTTTTTGTTGCAGTATGCTTGTCTGTATTGTTGGCAGATTCAGTAAAAATGCCATTCCCAAGCCTGCAAAATTATGATATTAATATAGGCCTACCAATTCTAAGAGCAGCCGGTCAATTCTCGAAGCACAGGAACAACTTGGCATTAAGTTTAAATGCAGTTAAGCATTTTGAGCATTTGAGCATTTCAAAACTTTAAGTATGAAGTCTTATGAAATCATAAATAACAAGAATCATATTTTTGAAAATTAACCAGTTCAATGGAGCGTCGTTTTCACTACAGTAAGGATACTGTTGAATCAAATATCGAGCTATATTCGAGATATTGTGGGGCTAACATCACTGCTTGCCGCTATGAAGTAATATTTTAAGTTTCGATTTTGTTATTCGTTTAAAGATAGAGATTAAAGTTTCAATTGCAGTCACATTTTGATAATTAGCGAAATAATTTTCTGTGCTACTGAGAATACTTACTAACAAAAACAAACAGATTTGCAAACAAAGGAAAAATAGGCAAAATTTAAGTTCAATCAGCTTAAAAACTCATAACCGAAAATCGGAATTCCGACTTCGGAATAGAAGCCAGTCGGAATCGGAACCCAAATTGTTTCAGAATTTTAGCCGGAATCGGAATACCGTGGGAACCTACTAATTAAGCTAATATGCAAATTAATTATTAACTAACCAGGGTGCAACCGGAATTACAATTTACCGGAACCGGAACCGGAATTTGAAAATTTTACCGGAACCGGAACCGGAAAGTGAAAAATGCATTTCACCAAAAATTTCATTTTAATCTTATTTTTTGCTCTATTATTTGTGAAATAACCTTAGTCGAACATAGGTATTTATTTTATTTGTTGTATTTTAGATTTTCGTCGTCGACTGAAGTGAAATCCACCATCAATGGCTTATATTCGGAATACAAGTGGCTTTCTAAAGAGATTCTTAAAGATTAGCAAAGTTAAAAAAAACGGCCAAATTATAACACCGGAATTTTTAAATCCGGTAAAAATTTACCGGAACCGGAACCGGAAGGTGAAAAAATGCCGGAACCGGAACCGGAATTCCGGTTGTACCCTGTAACTAACTATTCATTCAACGGTTTTGGAGGTTTGTAAACAATTTATTCGTATTCCTCGCTACCTAAACCTTCAGTAACCCTGATAATTAGTGAAATAAATTAAAGTCATTATTAATTCTTAGAATATATATAATATATACTATACAAATTTGCTATTAGCTAACTATTCAATTATTGGCTTTGAAGGTTTGTAGACAATTTACTCAGATTCCTCGCACATAAAACCCTTTATTGCTGAAATTCGATTGCTTGTTGTAGCAATTATAATTTTGTACAAATGCCGAATGTAGGCTTATCAATTATGCTGATATGGAAATTAGTTATTAGCTAACTATACAATTATCGTTATGGAGGTTTTAGTTATAATTCCCAATGCGAGGTCAACACAACCAGGATAATAAGCTTTCAAACAAAAAAAGTTTGTCAAAATCGGTTCAGCGGTTCTTGAGATTCTTTTCAGACGGACGGACGGACATCCACTTTCGACCTCAAGTACAAAACATAAAACGCTTAGCGAAACTCCGAGCTTCACTCGGAGTGTCGCTTCGCTCAATCAACTTTACATTTGTCAATACAAATTATCCGTACAGTCACAAATTTCTATTTCCAATTCCGATTGCAATTCCGGTATAATCCAGTTCCGCTTTGCACCCTGGCGAATTTGCATTTTAGCTTAATTAGTTACTAAATTAGAACTCTTTAAATTATTTTACTGGTTATAAGGGTTACAAGAATCAAATTCAAATAGTTAATTTGCATTTTAGCTTAATAGATAAGACTCAGTTAAGATTTTAAATTATTACACTGATTATTAGGCTTACTGAATGGTTTTTGGGTGCGAGCAATCTAAATAAATTGTTTACAAACTTCCAAAATCGGTAAGCTTAATTAGCTAAGAATAAATTAGGACCGTGCGAGAATATTGATTATAACTTTTCGACAAACCCGATCAAGGAATAGTTTGCTAATAACTAAGTTGCATATCAGATTAATTAAAATGTATGTTGGTCAAACTAATCGTATGTGCTGTGTAAGTTTGGAATGTTTAGAGCTTCGCTCAGTACATGTAGTTCTACTACGACTGGTTTTATGTGGCGAAAAGCGGTAGTGTTAGGCAAACGATTTCCAAACGGTACGAAAAAGTAAAAGTAATACAGGATTTTTCACTGGAATGGCATAGTGATAAATAACAATCTGTTGTCGAAAAATTCATTTTTAGCACTCTAAGTAAATGATGTTTAGATCGTGCGACAGACCCAGATGGAGATCCAGCAATGCTACCAACCTATGTTAAATCGTTTGTGGATCAACTCAATGAAGAACTAGAGGGCCCTCAAATAGCATGTCGACTTCTTTCGCATAAAATTCAAAGTCCACAAGAGCAGGAAGCACTTAACGCCCTTGAGGTAAAACGGTTTAAATGAAAATTTTATATACTATATACTTATGCTAGAGCGTGAGCGGGTCAGAAGGCCCGCACTAGCCACGCTTTAGGCTTTCCAAAAATTAAGGAAGCGAATCCATTGAGCACCCACCCCGGAGAACCCTTTCGCACGAAAGACCCTTCTTGATTTCTGAAATAAACTTACGTAAATATATGTATGTATCAGGGTGCGACAGGATATTAATTTACCGGAACCGGACACAGATATTGAATTTTGTACCGGAACTGGAACCGGATACCGGTTATTGCATGTATATGTTAAAATAGTTTATTTTTTCTGTGTATTTTTAGCGTGGTCAAGGTTTTCGTCTGTTATAAAATTCATAATCGCTGCTGATAAACGGATCTATTTTATTGCAAAAATGCGTTTAACTCTCGCTCGCGTAGACAAGTTAAAAGTAGCTCAAAATGATCAAAATTTGGAACATCTTGACATGCGCAGAAATGTAATCCCAGCAAGAAGGTAAAGACGCTCACTTGTAAAAAGCTGTTTCATGATATACGGCACCACAACCCTAAATATCCGGTATCCGGTAGGTTTATACCGGATACCGGAACCGGATACGGATATCAGTTTTTGCCGGTTATTGAACCGGAACCGCATATCCGGTCGCACCCTAGTATGTATGTATACTCGTATGTATACAAGATACATACGCATATATTATGTATGTATACAAGGTACGTATATATTATGGTGTTATACTGTAAAGGCATATTTGTGTATATTATGGCAGGGTGCAGCCGATTTCGATTCCGATTACTTTTCCAAATTCAAAAGTTCCGATTCCGATTGCTCAATCAATCACAATCGGAATTTTGACATCTTAATTTTAGGCATAATAGTTGTGATATGTTGCATAAAAATTCTTATGAGTTAACTTAACATTAATAAGTTGATCGTAGTTTACCTTAACTGAATTTAAAAGTGATTGCGAATTTGTTTATGTAACGTATTTGAGAATTGTTGCCAGCCAACGGACGCCATAAATCATATTATACTTGTTAATACAAAATCCGTGCAGTCATAAAATTTTTATGTCCGATTCCCGTAAAAATTTGCTGCTCCGTTTCCGGTATAATGCAGTTCCGCAATGCACCCTGGCAGGTTGCAAAGCGGCATGGATTATACCTCAATCGGAACAGCAAAGTTAAGATGTTCAAGTTTTGATCGATTCGCAGCTACTTAAAACTTACGTAAGCGAGTGAGAATTAAATGCGATTTTCCATTAAATAATTTCAGTTTATCAGCGGCAATTATAAACCATATAACACAAGAAAACCTTCAACATAAGAATAAATTATTTTGACATATGCATCCGGCAGGGTGCAACCGGAATTACAATTTGCCGGAACTTTAACGGAATTTGAAAAGACTAACGGAAAAAAATCCGGAACCGAAAATTGAAAAATACATGCCACCGAAAAATTCATTTTAATTTTCCTTTTTGCAATGTAATTAGTGAAATAACCCAAGTAGGAGATATGTATTCGATTTATCTGCTGTATTTTAGATTTTCATAATCCGCGAAAGCGAAATCTAGGTTCGATGGTTTATTTTTGGCAATTGTTAAGGTTTACATACTAAACTAATGAAATCTATTTAATTTTGATCGGCGTGGTTTTGTAAAATATCTTAATTTACACCGACCAAACTTTAATACCGAAATTTTTAATTCAGCTAAAAATTTACTGGAACCGGAAGTGAAAAAATTCCGGAACCGGAATTCCGGTTGCGCCCTGGTATCCGGTTCCTGTTTCGGTAAAAATTCGACATCCGTATCCGGAAAATTAATATCCAATCGCACCCTGGTATATACGTATATGTAATTGATACCGGCAGTGCTAGGATCTAGGTCTCCGTCCCGCCCCCGGGGAAACTAACAGTTATACACACTTCAAAGAATCGTTTTGTGAGTTGTAATGAAGTATTGCGCTGCTGTTGATTATATTATTTTTAGGTGCTGGAAAATTGTGTGCGAAATTGCGGGCAGAGATTTCATAACGAAATTGGAAAGTTCCGTTTCCTGAACGAGTTGATTAAAATTTTGTCTCCAAAGGTAAATATAGCAATGGTGAATACGGCGTGGCTGATTTGGGCTTCGCTGATAAGTACGAACGTACACATCACATACGCATATATCACGGCTCTAACACGAACTAAATTTTGCCGGAAAAGGAACAGGAATTAAACTTTTTTGCCGGCACAGGAACAGAAGCAGGAACCGGAAATGAAATAATTTTTAACACCGAAATAAATATGTCAGGGTGCGACCGGATATCTCGCTCTGGCTTCGGCAAAAATCCACATCCGGCTCCGGCATTCTGGCTTACCGGATGTTTTTAAAAACTTTAAGTAATCGAACGGATTGTCTTCAGTTGACTTACTTTGCATTGCTTATTCTTCCATACCTATGTTAATGTTGCACGTTATCTATACTCTGCCTAAGTTTTTAAGTAGAGGACATGTGTGTAACATATCTGGCTTTGCACTATCAGGAAACTTCAGCATTAATAGTTGGGTTGCAGTGGCATCACTTTGTTCAACTTTGATTAGTCCGAAGTTTTCGGTAAGGATTTCTACTTGCCAAATTATTTTCTTTTACCTGAAAGCTATATTAATTTTGAACTTCTCTAAGCAAAAGATAACCTAAAACTTAAGCCATGTTTACAATCATTATCTTCGAAAAAACTGAAAGCTTTAGGGTAAATTTAATTATAATCCAAAGTCATTTCTATTTTACAGTATCTGTAAAAAACTGGATGCCTTTAAAGTAGATGCGCCAAACAAATAATTTTGCAGCTAAACGCAACGCTACAAAAACATAGAATAGTAGAATAAGGTTGTTGTTAAAGTGTTAAAAATGCATCGGCGTGAGGAGATGTTATGTTTTGTCACATAAGCACTTTGGTACTTTACGCTACGAAAAGAACACTCTCAATTGATGTCTGATAAATATAATTTCGTTATGAATCAAAAATTTTCACATACCTACGCACAGGGTGCAATCAGAATTCCGTTTCCGATTAGAATTAAGATTCAAAACGAGTTCCGATTCCGATTGCACAATCAATCAAAATCGGAATTTCCGCATTTTAATTTTAGGCCTACTTGTTGTGATATGTTGTATAAAAATTCTGCATCATTTATCTACATTGAGCAGTTATTCTAAAAATTACCAAAAAACTATACAGAAAAAGCATTAAAAATACTTTATTTTGAGAATTTTAATTTTTCCGTTGATGACTAGAAATTGACCGAGACCGAGCGTGACTTCATCTCTGGTCTCGATATTCAGCCCTCGGCCTCAGTCTCGGTTTTTAAGCGAGTCCGCCCATCGCTGCACTACACAATATACAATTTGTACATTATCTTATAGCGTCCATATACGTATTACGTTTATCGTAGCTCATGTTAATAGTTACTTTTTCGTATTTTAAGTTGGGCCCGGATGACACCGGCGCGGGGAAAGGGCAACTCTAACATATACATATATACATTAAGGATGTGCCAATTAATCGGAATTGGTTATAATCGGCACTTTTCGTGAGTATCGGCATCGGCGCTGCAAAAAATTGCCGGTTCTTTACCGATACTTTTTGCACATAGCACTCAGTTTGAATACTACGTATCAGTTCCATTTCTGGGCGCATATTTGTGTGTCTGGTCAGGAGAACTTTTAGCTTTTTTACGTTTGTGTTAGAAAAAGTTGATTGAAATGAACACTGTTCTTATAAAATTCTAATCGTTCATGTTGGTTAGGGTTTAAATCGTCATATAATGATGTAATGTAGTGTCCTATTACTGATGGGTCAAAAATAGAGAGCATTGTTAACACAAATACAGGCACCGGGTGTGGTGTTTTCAATGACAATATAATCAGTTTATCTTTATCTTTGGGACGATTTTCGTCAGTTTATCAAGCAGAAATTTTGGCTATTGATGAGGTCGTCTTAGAATTAATTAAGCGAGGTGCTAGACAGAAAATAATTGTCATTAGATCAGACAGTCAAGCTGCCCTCAAGGCATTTGATAGGAATTGGAGTAATTCCAAAATAACTAAGAGCTGCTCAAAGCACCTACAAGATCTCACAATTACAAATAAAGTGTTTTAACATGGATCAAAGGTCATTTGGCCAATTATGGAAATGATATGATTGATGCATTGGCTAAAGCTGGAGCTCAAAGGATGTTTATCGGACCAGAACCTGTTATAGGTGTACCACAAAGACAGATCAAAAATATGATCCAGAATTGGTGCATTTCACACACTAACCAGAGATGGCTAGAGCTAAATACGTGTCGAAATGCAAAGATATTCTTTAGTAAACTGGAACCAAAACATACTAGTTTCTTTGTGCGACTTAATAGGAATAGAGTTAGATTACTAACACAAATAGTTACTGGATATTGTCAACTAAATAAGCATATGTATAAAATAGGACTCTCAAACTCGAGTATTTGTGATTGCTGTGGAATGGAGGAAGAATCTGTAGAGCACTTCTTAATGAGATGTTCGGTCTATAGCGATGTCCGGTGTAAAGTATACAGAACATATAGTCAAAATAAAATTGCTAATAATATGAAGAAACTGAATAGGTTTATGACAGAGTCATTAAGATTCTAACTTAGACTCTAACTTAGTTATCCTAGTTTTCAGAAACTGTGTAACGGACCAACTGTGTCTAAACACCTCTTCTATCTATCTATCTGTTTATTAAGCATGGTATACTAAAGTTGGAATCGGCATCGGCAAAAATTTTAGTATCGATACTTATATACATATGCATAGAGTTGCTTCCGGGTCCGGTTATTCCGGGTATTTTCGTCAGTAATTGCGGGGTGCCAAATATTTTGGTTTCGTCAATGTAGACCACTTCTATTTATCGCTGGACTGTAATTGCATTTTATCTTGTTCTTATTGATTAAGTTTTGCTGCTGGCAAGTTACAAATTCGGAATTTCAATATTGTTTCATTAAAACACCATTTTCTATAAACTGTTATATTTTTAGTCTTTGATTTTGAAATTTCAGTATTTGGGAAGTAGAACGGCTGAAAAGGTGCGTACAAGAACAATTGAATTGCTATATTCATGGAATAGAACGCTTAAGAACCAGCCGAAATTAAAGCAAGCGTATGACATGCTGAAGCATCAAGGAATTATCATTCGTGATCCTACGTACATGGATGAGGTTAGTATTGTATAGTTTGAAAATAGGCAGGAGTAAAACGTATTACATTGGTTCATATGTCATATATTTTATACTGTCTTTTGAAATTTTAAGTTTCGATCCCATTATCGATCCAACTATAAATTTGCTGTTGCGGTTCTTATATAATAGTACCGCCTTGTGCCTAGCTTAGCATGCCGTGCGTTAACTTTATTATGCTTCAGATTTATGAACAACCTATTGTGCTTGAACGACCGAAACAGGCGACATTTGAAGATGAAGATAAGTCAAAAGTAAGACTTGCAGATAGAGGTGTGGACTCAGACTGAAATCTATATAGCGCATGAGAGTAACACTATTTTGATACTTATTTTAAAACGTTCGCTGTTCGAATTTAGGGACACCTATTTCCTGCAGTACACCTGAAATACATGCTAGTCAGTGAGTGATTTTGTTGGAGACGTACTTACCTTGAATAATATGAGTGTTTTCAACCGGTGTTAATTTTTGCTTAAATGCGCAGATTAAACCTATAAACTTGTCAACTCAGAACTTTAATACGTTAATTCCATAATTTATTGATAAGATATAGATATTTGTTATTGTTTGTCCGAAAATGAGTAATCGTATTAGATTTAACGCACTGATTAATAAAACGTGATTTGGTTTGCTTGTTTATGATTTTCGACAAAAACCAATGAATTGTCCATTATTTGTTCAAACAGTTCCCAAAAAAGCATGAACTTTGGCGTTATATTAAATTACATAACAGCCTGTTTCAGAAAATTTAATGTGTAGGTTATTGCATTCTGAATAATCTCTGCTTCGTTATTCTCTCGCACAACAACGTCAAAAACTTCATTGGAAGTCATAGGTCTATTTTTTTGTTTAGCTACTTGCAACGCTGCTGAAAAGTCAGAATCCCGAAGATTTGCAAGCGGCTAATCGCCTTATCAAAAGTATGGTGAAAGAGGTGCGTAAAATTTGTTGATTTTAAAACAAAACTTGCTCTCTGGTTTTACGCAGCTTTTGCCGTGAATGTCTAATTCACCGGAACGATAGAATACTTGGATGGCTTCTCAAAGAATAGTGTCATTTTGTTTGTTTAGTTATTTACATTCCATAAACCTTTTTCTAGTTTTCGAGTGATGTGTGGTAACAGTACTGCAGAACACGATACACGTATCACTTACTGCATGGTATTTGAACGCTGCGAATGTATACTTTACGAAGTGGTTATCTGCATATTACGGTGCTGTTAAATGTACCTTGTCCGGAAACCTAAGGAGCTTCAGAAAAGTTTTAAACGCTATGTGAAAAGCGCAAAGGTCTTTTGAGATTCAGAACAAATCCGGAAATGTTTCTAGGAAGAACGAAAGCACGAACGAAATGCAAAACGAGAGTCAGATTTAAAAACAATGCAAAATAATGCGCGCCTACTTAGTGAAATGCTGCACCAGTATAGGTCTGCTACTGTGACAGAGCAAGAACTTGAAATCATGAAAGTAAGACAGTTTTATTTTTATTCTATATTGAGTTAGCCAGGAGCTATAATATATAGCGGGGATATCAACGAAAAAATTGTGAAAGCCTTGGTAATTTATAAATTTTTATTTTTTTCATTTTTATCGTCAACGAATTTAAGAATGAATACAAAGGCGCTTGTCGTTTATGTATGAATTTATTGTTACATGTATGGAGGTGGGACGTATAAAGTCGAGTACTCCCACTCCGGCACCTCCAAGCATTTGACCTAGCGTAGGCGCAAATAATGCCTGAAGCACGAGACAATATACCTTCTTCTTCACATTCTACAACCTAGGAAACCTCAGTGTGCTATCTTTTTATTTAGGAACTCAGCATCAGTTTACAAACCCAGCGGCCAACGTTGTTTCGTTACGCAACCGAAGCAAACGAGAACGAAGAATCAATGCTTGGTATGTTTATTGGATGTAATAGAAAAACAGTTTTTTTAAATCATTCCAAAAGAAATCTCTTTACATTAGTTATTATGCGTTTGGGTAAGCTGTGTTTGCACGGGATACAGTTGGTGCTTTTTCTAGTTTCGCATGGTATATTAATAATAATAATAATAATAATATAATAATAATAATAGTAATAATAATAATAATAATTACCTAGTTTTATTCTACTGCGCAAACTTTTATTTTTAGCTGAGATATTATCAGTGAACGATGATGTTGGCAAAGCACTTGATGAATATCAATTAAAGATATCAGACAATGGTACTTCATATGGTAAGAAAACACCAGTATCGTTCGTAATCATTAATCATACCAAAAGTTTGAAAGTTTGTTGATATGTTTTATTAATCTTATCCGTAAAACCAGACCCGGAAACCTAAAGTCACTGCTGAAAATATACAGTGTATATTTCAAATATTGAAATACACTGTATGGAGCAGTGTATGGAAATCGCTTGGGACTTCAACCATTCATTATGTTTTCGTTCCTTGAAATTTCGCAGGGATTGGATTCGAAAGTTTTATCGGAATTGGATTGGAACTATGAATTTTCAATGCCAACAGTATTTTCTTACAATGACACAGTGAAGCCCTGGCATACCTAATGATGTGCAGCCAATAAATCAACTGTTGCTGCTTTTCAGGCATGGGTGGTTCCCTTTTATTTATGGGCGAATCAATTCCGGTTCAGTCAGCATCGCGTTTCGGTGATAATAGTGCACCATGTTCGAATAATTTATCTATTTTGGACGATTTAAGTTTAGATTACAATTATTCGTCAAATACAGCTAGCGATGATGTATCACTTCTAGGTAACTTTTATGCAGAGGTTATTTAAATGTTTAGATTTTTGTTTTCGCATATATATTTTGATTGAATTAAGTGCTTCGATTAAAATTAACGTATATTTCTTCCACACTATTTGTCCACTGAAGACATCTAAGTGTGGATCAAGAGTTGTGTCATTGTATTATATGAAATGCTGGCTTCAATTTTTTGCGTTATTTCAATTTAACAGCTGGATTTAACTTATGCCAGATATTTGAGTTTGATGTAATCAAAATTGTTTTATATATGCCTATGTTGATAATTGCGCTAGTTTTGGTTACCGGTAAGACTTTAATTTGCTTTAAACAGTCATTTGCACAAAATTGATATAAATAATAGTTTACATAACACAACAAATTAAGTGCAAAGTTTCAGGTGGTTTTGGGACACCGCTGGTGCAGCGGCGTGGTTTTGACGTATCTTCGTGTATAGGGCAGCAGGGAAATGCGACCGACAATCTTGCTGATTTGTACAATTTAAAACGGTTATCTACTGGCAACATGGTATGTTGTATTTTTTGTTCACACCAATGGGCGCAACACTGAGTAATCATGCGCCCGAGTAGGTAGTGAAAATTTAGGAATGGTAAAACCTGAAAAGGTACAGTGTATCGTAATGGACTTTTAAATCGCTGTTTGTTTTATGCGAGAGTGTGTGCTTATAATACCGGTTGCTGCAATCGACACCTTTCATAATATTGTATGAACAGGTTTCAAAATTGAACTGAGCGTCATCAATTTTGGAGCGTATTCTAATTGTGCATAATACTGTGGTATTCAACTCCGGTATTTTTGACTTCCAATCGTACCAAGTCAAAGGTTATTTTATGTTTTCAGTGCGACGTGGACTCTAATGTGAGCAACGCAATGCCCCAATTTTGTAAGTATTGCTTTTATGGAAATTCCGTTTTTGTTAGGGGTTTGCGTGACCTACGCTTTCAATATAAGAGATGAAGCAGAATACAACTTAATGCTTACCTTGGGTGTAGAGTTTTTCTTTTGTGCATTTTACGGTGCATTTTGCACACCTTTGCTTGAAAATGTGCACAGATTTTGGAAAATGCACATCGAAATGCAAAGTAACTTAAGCTGAAGCCGAAAATCAGTTATCAGGAAATAAATATTCCAAATAACTATAGAAAACGTTCCAGCTCACTATCAAGAGTAAAAACTATTGACAATTTTTTCAGTGCCGATGTCCACATACGTATATACTTATATATTCAGTCTGTTCATTGTGTGAAATCAATTACATATTTTTATTTAAGTACCTAACATTTTGTATGTGTGTTGTGACCTAAGAACTAGAAACCAGTCATTCAAAGTCGTCATATATAAAAAGCAAAAAATGCACAAGTGAATTCCTAAATGCGCAGTTCAGTTTGAAAATGCACCACATGTTTGCACACGTCGTACATTTGAAAAAACCATGCTTAGATTTAAATATCTAAAAAATTACTGTTATCCCAATAGCATAATGTCTACTGTGTTTTGTAGTTTTGCTCTTTTGTGTTATTCTGTAATCATTTCAAACGAAACTTCTTACATTTTTCACTGTCCTTTTGTCCTGAATACAAAAGGTTAAAAAACTCATATAGCAACAGTAAATAGCAATTTTAAAAACTCTAGTTACAGTAGTTACGTTTAAATTCTCCGGATTTTCCTAACTTATATAATGAGATATTTCTAATTGCAGTGAATAGTTAATAATTTTACAGCCGCGTATCCTCAGCGGTTGAATGATCGTTGTTCTTCCTCAGCGGACGTATCGCAACGCGTATCTGCTACAGACGCAGCGTTTTTGGCTTCCGGCGGTACTAAATCAAGCGCTGTGACACCGTCCGCTAATGTAGCTCCATCAATATTAAAATCCCCCTGAAGAAACATCACTCCAGTCAGTTGATCCAGTTACGAATAATCGCAGTAGCCTCAATTTGAAAACGGCGTACTTGACTGCTCAAATCAACAACCACTCAAACCAAACCGCAGCCGGCATGCCGCAATAAACCTGACGCACTGCTGGATTTGGATGTTTTGTCTCAAACTTTGATCCAGGAGCACTTCCCTACCGGGAAAACGTCAGCGTCTCAATTTGTCAAAGAGTGAGTTAAATCAGTTTAAAATTCATTAACTCGGCTTGGTAATGAAACTCTTCGTTTTAAACAATAGCTGATCCTAGAGATGTTGTGGATGTTTTCACTAAACTCTGCATTACAGATTAAAAACTGTTTTTATATTTAGTTGTTTGTAGTGAGTTGACGCTATAAGATAAATGGTTAATGTACAGTGACTTTTAATATCAAATCGGTTTCAAAGATGCGATACGCGGACCCAGTCATCATGTATTCCGCAACTGCTCTCCGCTCCTAACCCACTAAACGGCAGTTGGTGGTAGAACACTTTTTGCATAACTTTCTAAATTTAAGCAACTTTAAATAGGCTGACTAAGTCATATGCTATGGAAAAAGTTCAAACTTATTTTCCTTTTTCCATTAAAACTAGTGAATGTTGCGCTAACGTATAAGCTTGGAAACGAGAGTTTGAAAAAACTCGCATCCATTTTTAATGATATGCAATGATACGGTTTGGAAATTCTGCTTTCTAGAGCGTAATATTTAATTTGTTGTTTAGATGCGAACCTAAAAAAGCTTTAAAAGACATTCCGTCAAGTTTTGTTGCGCCGCCATCAATGAGTCCGCTTGATCCGTATGGACCGTCATCTTCAGCGGCCGCAACGTATATCCCATCATCTGGCCGGACTCAACCAAACACCACCTGCGCTACGACCAGCTCGAAAACGGACAGAGATACTGCGGATGCAATTCCGTACAGCAAGTTCGAGCAACAGCTTGAGCAACTCACCATCACCATCCCATAAGCAAGAGACTGCTACAACACATTCTGCGTATAATTCGAGCGATATTTTGGCAAAATTACATGCGTTACAGCGTGAATGCAACGCGAAGCTTGACGACGCACAACAACGCAGTAAACGGGAGGGCAGCGCGTTGAAAGAAGATACTCGAACCGATGAGCAGCAACACCTCAATGGAGACGTTGTATCAGTACCACTAACTGTTGGCACAAGAGCCCAAAACTACTGGTAATGGTCATGTTACTTCTGCTGATAAAGTGAGACGCCGCTGCAGTTAGAACAACAACAAAGGTCAAGCAGCGCGCGTAGGCACCGTCGTCGCCTTTCTCGCGGGAAACATCCCCTCCAACTGGCAACGAAACTAGAGACGTGAAAACGAAAAGCGGAGTTCGCGATGTTCATCAGAAGGGCACCGGTGCTCGTGATCGGAAGGGAACGGACGGGAATGCGTACCTAACCAATGATCTTGAGGTTTCGAACGAAACAGCTGCATCACTCAATGCACTTACGCTTCCACTTGCTGATATAGAGCCAGGTAAGCCTAATAATACGCTTGTTATTTCAAAGCAAACGGTGGTGCGAAGCGAAACGGGTTATACAAGAATCGAATCGGAACTACAACATTTGTGACTATGCGGATCATTGTTATTAGCAGAGTCTGGTGTTGGCTTCCGGTATTTGTTGGCTGGCAACAACTCTCAAAAACGTTGCATGAACAAATAGGCAATCATGTTTTTCTCTATAAAGCTAAACAAGAATCAATTAATGATAAGGTAACTTATCGAAAACAGTTTAATACATGAATGATGCAGAATTTTTATACAACATATCACAACCAGTAGGCCTAAAGCTAAAAGGTCCAAAGTCAGATACACGATTGATTGGGCATTCGGATTAAAATCAGAAATTGTTTTGATAGGAATTCTAATCGGAATCGGGATTCCGATCGCACCCTGCTTGATGACGTATAATGGTCATGTTATGGTTTATTTTGTGATCTTGAAAAAGATGGTCCCCGATTGACCGTTACATTTTAACAAGCATTTTATTAGCTTGTGGTGTTTATATTTTTCAGAAACGATGACATTATTGTAAGTTTCTGGTCAGTGTGAAGTAGTGTCGCATAGGTTTGGAATAAGACCGCCCTTTTTGAATTTTTTGTAAACAGCTGAATTTTGAAGAAAATTTAATGACCCTTTTCTTCTCGGAGAAAATGCTGGAAGCTCCAGAGCGCACGGTTTTTGCCGCTGTTAGAAGCTTTCGTCAAGTATTGGTGAGATATTTTTAAACTGTTTATTGAGAGTATGTATGTAATCATTTTTCAGCTGAAAAAGATCCAGTAATCGTTTTTGATCACGACCAGTCTTTATATTGCTGTGCATTATGCCGCTAACTGTGTTGCACCACGTGTACATACAGCTGTGATATCAATCACTAGTAAACATAAAAGAAAAATCACGGAAGTAAAATTCGAAATTCGAAGGGATTATCTCTAGGTACATATTTGCTCGATTTTTGTTTTCAAAAATTTTTAGATTAGCTTTTCATTAATTAATTTTTATTTATTTTGAAAATTATGTTCAAAACTAGAAATTGAAGATACGTACCTGGCATATCGTAAACATCACCTTCTTCACTGTCTTGACGTAAACAAATCCAAAATTTCTTTTTGTAACTAGTGTTTCAGAATTGTTCTACTCGACTGTTAGATCCATCAGCAACATCCTTACCAGCTTATAATCCTATATTCCCACAGCAAGTGATATCACAAATTATGTTTATTTCCGTGTCAGAACAAAACATTAAAGTTAGTATTTATTTTGAAGGGTAGAGTCAGATTTCATAAGTTAACACTTCGGTATGCTCCAAACTTTAAAGGAGCAAATGCCGCTGACTGCGTCTGCTAAACAAGTGGTAGCGATCGTATGTTTTAAAACTGTTAAAATATTTTTCAGATAAATTAACTGCATTTTTACACGTTTGTCAATAAAATAAAAACCATTTCTGAAACTCCTGGATCCGCGATTACATAGAAATTGCAATGTTAAAACACTGGGCCTCTACTGTCTCACGGCGGTGTGAGGGACTGCAGAACTTTCAACAAAGCGTCCAGTTGCGCTAGCCATTGTATACTTACTATAAGCACATTGTCAAAAACAACTTTTAAATCATAAACATGGAGTGAGTGGAGAAATGTTGACTACGTTGATGATGTTTTTTCCTAAAAATGTAAGGAACGTAAAATTAACGGGGAAGAAATCTTCGTGGGGAGGGGCTGAACCGGGGAAATCTTAAGTGTGGGGTGGCTTTTGGTAAGTGGCGGCGTCCTCCCAACCCATAGCGAACCAATGGACTTTTAAAAATTATGAATGTTTATGTGAGCCGTGTTTTACGGCGAATATAAATGCACTTTAAGTAGTGTCATTTTCATTTCTTTTACATCCTGTTTTTTTTGTTTTCAGCAAAAAGTCGAATTTCCGTATCTAATGAATTATATGCTTGAAAGTACAGGTAAAACAATTCATGGAAACTTCACATTGAGCTTCAGCTGATACTAACAGTAGCTTGGTGTTGTTTTGATTTAGGAATAATTTGGGTTTAATATGTAACGTATTTATGTCTAACCACATTTATTCAGTATTAAGCACGCGACTTTGTGGTTGTGAACTGCACATGCTCATTGTTTAAGTATGGTTTACTTACTGGTTTTGCAGCTGTTCCATTGTTGTTTTTGATATAAAGATATCTGAATCATCGAGTTTTGGTTGTGTTTCGGTAAAAATTAGTCGGGTGTTTTTGTTTGATGCTATTTATTAATTATTGTGTCACAGATATTTTATGATATTTAAATTGGTGTGGCATGGGCTGTAACGATTTTAACAGCGTATATGTAGTATTAGTTTTATTAGTCGCGTTATATACTAGCAATCGGTACAATGACTGCTATACATTTCGTGACATCAGGATCACATGTGCACCTCGAATCTGCTATAGTATAATATCTAAACATCTAAGCACTTAAAAAATTATGTTAAGTAATAGAGAATTATCTAAGCATTGCAATTTGGTAAAGCGAACCCATTCTCACATAGATTATACTGTGAGCATGCGCAAACAGTATACGTGAATTAGTATTAGACGATCAGTGTTTAACAAATACTACGAGTCTTGCACACAACACGTGAGAGCGCACCGCGTATTCGAGTTCACACTCCTCTGGCTAGATTGGTGATGTTGCACGCCTCTCATATGTGAGGCTGTAGTAAGAATACAGGCTTGTAAGTAGAATTTAATGAAACACATGTTGAAAAAGGTTTACTGGAGCTAGAGGCTTAGAGAAATCTGTAAATGGCTGCGTAGGTGGCTCAGTGGTTAAAAGCAGCAGGCCGGTAATCCGTACCTCGTTCGTTTCGGCTTTAGCCACATTTTCAATCCAATTTTTATGAAGGGCTCCATATGGTTCTGTTTTTACTTAAAATATTGCACGTGTTTGTGCGTCATATTTCTTATTGAATAAGGCCCCTGTATAGTGCTAATTTTGTTGGGGTATTTTATGCCAGTAATTGTGTCATAAACTGTGATGTTCAGTGAATTAGTGCTTATGTGAACGTGACAACGTGTCAAAGTAAAGGCTTTACCGTTTTTAGCAGTAAGCTGATAGAAGTTCTGGCCCATGTTAGTTTAGGGCCGTCAGGTTTTCTGATCGGTCTGCAAGAGTAGGCTTGCATTATATTTTTTGCTTAGGATTAGGTTTACGAATATCCTTTCGCAACGCTTTGGCTTATGGAAACACTTAATCTACTGTTATGGCCCTAAAAATAACAGACCGTTCAGATGAGATTCTCTCAACACTATATTTTGGTTAATATACGGTGAAAGCAATTCCACACTTAGTAACGTAAAATAGTGACAAACACCATATTTCCGTATCGAAAATGAAATTTCAATGCATACTGATGGGCAGATATCGTTTGGCTGAAATACTCTGTTATGGGGTAAATATATAGCGGCGAGAAAATTTTTCAGTGGAAAGGAGGAAAAAACTATAGCTGGGAGAACATATAAGGAATACTACGTAGACATGGTGGGTTTAACATCAGAACATGACACAACTTCGTCACATCGATGAGCATAGCACAGTATATGACCCAAATCACCCTCATGTGGACGCCTATCTTATAAATTTTTTACATATATGCCACATTAATTTTGTATAAAAATTAGTAAGAGAAAGGTGACTAGACATGTCTGCTCAACCACACATCTCTTTTTTATAGAACGACCGTAATGAAAACATTTATCTATTTTACTAAATTTCTCTTTTTTTAACAACAACATAAATAACACCCAGCCTGTAAAAGCGACTATGGAGACGGGGTAAATAAAACAAATAAGATCAATTTTCTGAAAATACTACATTCTTTTCATAAAGTATTTCAGTTTATAGCAACAATAGACAATAATGTGGCCCATCAAGTCTCCCAAGATCCGTCAGAAATTTCAACAAAGTATGTATACGTATACGGAGTGTTTATAGTCGGTTGTCGTCAAATTACGTAATCAATTCTCATTAGCCTGTCCGCTGCTAAGAATGCAGCTTCGACAGGTAATCAGAAATCTGTTTCTCGTCTTGTAGTAACGTTTAACTTCCCGCTATTTCAAAAGTTCTTTCAGAACATAAGTTTTTCCAAACAGTTTCAAATGTTAAATTTATCGCGTAACCCCTAAGCAACAATCAGCTGGAATATTATGGAGGCAGTACCAAACTAACATTTTGCAAGCTACAAATTTTAGTAACCTGTGCCTGCAAAAAGTTACCAGAGTGGAGTTAGAATTAATTGTTTTGCGTTGTGATGTACTGTAGTGACCAGAATTAGAGGGGTGACTGATATTTATTTGGACTCTCATGAGGTTATTCACCTTGTTATTCGGTTTCGGACTTTTGTTTTTTTTTAACCCTCGCTCCGCCGGCCTTCGTTAATGATATATTTCCGGTACTGCAATTATACGTTCAACGTTTATTTGTCTTGTGTCAACAGCTTGAGGGTTAATACAAGGTTATACTTAGGAATGTACGTTCAAAATAAATACGCCTTAAAGTTTAGAACTAAAATTATTTAGTCCTGGAGTCATTTATGCGCTACAATTAGGGTTAATTGACATTTATAGACTCTAATTAGGGTTTATGGACCCTATCCGCTTACGGGACTTTTATTATGGATACGGACTTCTATTGATTTGGTCTCAAAAGGGGGACCCCTTATTATTACCCCCACTCTTATTCGGGCCAATACAGTACAAGTTCACGTACTTTGCAGTACAGTACCGTACTTTGACGGACGGTGCAGAACATCATCAAAAGAATAACACAATCTTATAACTAAATTTTCTCAATTTGACAAACAATATACACACAAAAAGCAAAGCTGCTCACGAGAATTGTCAACAATTTGGTTTAATAGTCTAAACTTAGATTTGAATAAAGAATTTGTGCTCGTCCGCTCCGGACACTTTAACGGTGAAACAATGCCAATTATTCCAAAAAAATTTTACACATTAACAAATAGATGTTTCTTTTCGGATATATGCACAGATATTTTTCATATCGTGTCTTTCAGTCTGTTGATTTCTTTCTTTTACGGCTATTCTGAAAACGAAGCTTATGAACGACTGTTTGATGATACTTTGCTAATGACTGCTAAAATTTGAGAATCCACTGCTATTTTTATAACGGAATTTTGCTTACCCTTAAATTTACAAATTCACCAACCTTATGACTGAAACTTACTGTCACCACCGGCTACAGCAAAATTCGCTGACCTCTGGGTGCAGAGGATATTGTATCGATAAACGAAACAACCTAAAAATGTTACCTACTGTTCTGTCAGGAAATCAAACTACGGACTCCGGCAAAATGTAGACCTCGGTTTTCGGTAAAATTTTTGCAGAGAGTTGGACAGCCTCGGCATTGAAATTTTTTGTATTTTTGTACAAGTTGCGCCATTTTTAGTTAAGGAACATTTTGAAATTAATTATTATTTGTCGAGATTTATCAAAAATAAAAATTTGAAAACAATTTTTAATAATATTTTTAAGAAGACTACCGTTAAAATTGACAAATTCAGCGTACATAATTTTGTTTCATGTCGGTTCCTGCAAAATTTGCTGATCTCCGCTTCTAGTTTCTAACATTAGGTTCAGAGTACAACCGGAGGTCTGCCTCAGGCTCCGGCTACAGCAGAAAATCGGCCTCTGGCTCCGGTAGAATTTTTGCCGGACGTTTCGGCAATTTCGGTTGTAAAATTTTGTATAATTTTGCAAAAATTTATCTGTTTAGCGCTTTTCGTTTTACTTTTGTCACATGAATTTTCAGGAAAGAATTTCCGAAATTTGCCGCAAAAAATTAGCGTAAAACCAATTTTTAACAAACCAACTGACAAAATAATATATACACACTACACACGGACCACGATTACTATAACTAAATTTTCAAAATTATAAGTCAAGACGTCTAGTCTGGAAGTCTATCGCATTTTAAGTATTTACTACTGGTGTTGACAAGAATATGTCTTGAAAGTTCGCTTGAGAAAAAATATAATGAAGTTTCAACGTTATCCGGTAGGTTTTAAAATTGCGTTATTTCTTGTGTTCAGCTGTTTTTGTCAAAAGTCGCTCGCTTTTTTGTTGCCTGCATGTTTAGCGTAGGATACAGGTTTTCAATTTAAATACCAGAATAAACGCCAGTTTCAAACGCTAAACAAGCCAATATTTTGAAACGAAACCTGTGCTTTTTAAACAATCTTTTAATGTTTTGTTTGTTTTTACTGCTTATTCGGTATGATGTATAAATTTAAGTTTGTTTCGATGAGTTGGCAAACAAATGAATCTAAGTATGAACCAATGATTACTCATATATTTATTAACCCTCTCTCACATGAATATTTTCTATTTCCCCTGAGACCTACTTACATGTCAGGATTCGAACTCCGGTAACTGGAAGTGGAGGCGTATACCGTCACCTCTCAGCTATAGGAGCTTGACGCTCGAGCCCCGAGGGGGCTCTCACGTCTGTGGTGATTTAGTACTATGTATACGTGTTGCAATTGTTAAACACGGTGCGATATACATTATTTAACGTATATCCACTGCGCTTGCGTCTATAGGCAACTTAATGTGGAAGGGGTTAAATGTAGGGGCGATTGTAAGGGGCGGAACAGCATTATAAGTTTATTGCTAAGCGTAAAGCCTCAGCCTAAACCTAAGCGTAAGAATGAGCAGATTCCTAAGCCTAAGCCTTAAGCCAAGCAAAAAATTAGTCTAAAGCTTAAGTTTATTCTATTTTAGTCCAATATAAAACGTTCGTCGTGACCTCTTCATGGGCCAAGTAAAGGTAATATTTGTGGTGTATGGCTTGTATTCAAAATTTAGTAAATCCTCCCAGCACCGTTCGAGCGCTGAACATTTCTCTCACATTTGATTTACTTTTTTTCGAACAAAATCCAAATAATCCGTCATTTCTATCAAAGGTGCGAGATAACGGTTATAACTCGAAAAATATGTATATATACTGCTGCCACCTTGACTACTGATGATTGCAAGGTTGGAGATCATAGTTGAACAATTCAGTAGCTTATATTCTACTACTGTAGTGACCCAATAGTAAGGTGGTAATAAGAGGGGGTCGCTATTTTGAGTCCCAATCATAATATGGGTCCGTTAAACCCTAATTTGATTTTAAAAATGTCA
>JASANG010000644.1:0-27326 GCA_030248215.1 Enoplolaimus lenunculus
GGAGTATGATAGGGGCAAATTGATATATTTATTGCGACACCATTAAGGCCAGATTTGAAAATGGGACAAGCCTGATTCGGGTTAATGGGAAAACGGGACAGCTGCAATTTTTCGCTTTGAAAATCGAAAAACAGAACAGGTTTGTTGCGTGCAATTCAAAAAAAGGTGCGGTCCGAAATTTTTCGCTGGGAAAACGGGACAATGGGACAGTTCTGCTTCGGGCAAATGGTCAATCGGAACAGATGAAACTTTTTCACTTGGAAAACGGGATCAGGTTTGTTTCGGAAAAATGGGAATAAGCTGCAAATTTTCGCTTGGTGAATGGGCCAGGTTTGTTTCGGGCAAATAGGAAAACAAAACGAGTTCAAATTTTAGCTGTCAATACGGGAAAACAAGGCGGGTTTTTTTTGGGCTAATTGAAAAACTGAAGAAGTTTGTTTCGGGCAAATTGGAAAACACGATTGCTGGAAACTTATCGCTGGGAAAACGGGGCAATGGGACAGACCTATTTGGAAAAATGGGAAAACAGGACGATGGAGCAGTCTCGGGCAAATGGGAAAATGGGACAGCTGGCATTTTCGCTGCGAGAAAACGAAACAAGTTTGTTCAGGCAAATGAGAAAACGGAACAGCTGCAGAATTTTTCCGTTATTTCGGGCAAATAGGAAAACGGGATATGGCTGCAAATTTTCTCTGGAAAAATGGGACAATGGAACAGGCCTGTTTAGGGCAAATGAGAAAAACGGACAGCTCCAAATTTTCTCTGGAAAATCTCGGACGCGATAATTTCGGTCAAACGGAAAACCGGAACAGCTAGTATTTTTCCCTGTGGAGAACGGAAAAACGGGACAATTTTATCTTGGGCAAATGGGAGAAAAGGACCACGGGACACCAATCAAATTCTCTTCAGATCGTACAGAATTTGTTTAGATAGGGGTAGGAAAACGAAGATTTTCGTAGTCGGGGTTGTGCCACTTGTCGCTCCCCTCTATACGCATGCGGCCTTGACAGCCACAGCTGACTACATCCCTGCATTTTAATTCCTTTAAAACTGTGCGAATTTTTTTGTTCAGAAACACAGATACAGTTGAAAAAATCTGAACGAGATAACGCGGAATGGATCGAAAACCAATATCTGAATGTCTGACCCGAGTCTGTTTCGAAGTGGGAAACCAACCAGATTTGGAGGCACGACCCCAAATATCCTAGTAAGGACTTTCGTATATTTATCAAAAACTATGGGCAAACACATGTTGTATCAGTCCTAGGGTTCTAGACGGATAAGTGACAAAATTCTTTAGTAGCACCAAACTTGCTTCTGTGACAGACAAAACGTATTTATGGACTCTGAAATGCTTTGTATGCTAAAAAATTATCATAAAATTTTCAATCCTCCCTATCTGAAAACCAACGCGGATGTATAGCATACAAGCCCACGGGCGATATAGCATTTATCTTTGTTTCAGAGCCATATGTGACGCATAACACATCGCCCTGCACACAGTCAGAACGGTAGTAAGTTTTTTAATACGGAAGTCAAATTATGGAAACTTAGACTACGTAGTTTCGGTGATATTTTCGTACTGAAGAATTTGGTCTATTTGTTCTTTGCACATCTAGAGGTGTAGTATTACGGGGTCTACAGTAAATGCAAACCCTCAATGCCGATTGTAAAATTGCACACAAAAAGTTTCAAATTACAAAAATTGACAGTATATTAATGCTTTCATTTACTAATATGTATGATATGCAAAGATACGCTGAATGTTGTGTTGTATTATTTCTTTACGTATTGTGACAGAAAATTAACAACTCGTACAAATTTTCTATAAGTTTTCGAAAATATTTAGCTAGTTTCCTGTTGGTTGTTTTACTGTGTTGTAGATCAAGTGATCTGTTAAGAATGCTGAAGGTGACAAGCTTCAAAGTTGGTAGGGCAACCTGATTTAATATTTCGCCATAGGCTGTCTACTGTATTTTAGATTTTTATAATCCACGGAAGCGAAATCTACCTTCGATGGTTTATTTTCGGCGATTGTCAAGGTTTGCATACTATACTGATGAAACCTGCTTAATTTTTATCGTCATTTTTTAGTAAAATATCTTAATTTCCTGCGACCAAATTTTAATACCGGAATTTTTATTCCGGTAAAAATTAACCGGAACCGGAAAATTATGAAATACCGGAACCGGAATTTCGGTTGCACTCTGGTGCCTACATATGCAGCAACAGTGAAACATGGATGAATAAAGATACATGTGTATAAAGTTGGAGTACCTGGCGCAAAAAACAGAAAAACTCAGCAGCTGATTGTGAGGCAGCGTGCGCTAGGACTGGGAACCTTTGCGGTTTTAGTCACGGGATAGAAACCTCTGAATAGCACCCCTATTTTCAGCTGCAAGCACTCGAGCAAAAACCGTCCTGACCCATCGTACGATAGTAGTCTTGAACTTAAAAATCATTGCTTATTGCATAACTTGTTTGCGTAATTTGGCTTAGATGTTAATATTGCCAACCTGAATAAGTATAATTGCGTATATGTTTAAATACTTATTATTTGTTTTTGTTTTGTTATGGAAGAATATTCACGCGAGCCTTGGTAAGGAAAATACTTATTTTTGATTTCTCAGCTTCTAACGCAAGAAGATGTAACATTACTTTTATAACTTATCAGTGTGCAGTCTCGATCACGGCAAGTTTAGGTATTTCATTGGTCTGGATCTCCTTTTTCTGAGAAGGAATTTTCGAACCGAGACCGTATAAAACTTCCTTTTTTATGCTCAATGTTCAGAGTAAGCGGATGTTTATTGCATCTGTTGATTTATGGATATGATTTTGTCGATGATTGTAGCAATGATTGTTATTATATTACGATAGATTTTTAAAACTCATTTTCCCCTTGGTTTCAGCAAATGGTAATACGTATATATTTGTTTTTCTGAATACGGTAAACGTAAAAAATAAGGCTGTACAAAAATTATTTGTACGTACCACCTCTTTCAGTAACATGGTTTTACTGCTCTCTATACCAACCAACTAAATTTCAAACAAAACCAGGTGTTATTACTATTAGGATGACATATCACGGTATATATAATTTTTATCGCTGTTTTATATGTACTGGAGTTTTGTGTTTATTTTTCTTGTGCCACTATTTGTAAGTGGTGAATAAATAAAAATAAAGTTTTGTGGTGGTTTTTTGTTTTACATTATAAATTAACCGGCAATTCTGATCAAATACAGCCATTTATTAGACTAAGCCAAAAAAGAGGTACGAGAAAAATTCACAACATTTGTTAGAAAACACTTATTTTTTTAATAATTGTCCAAAATTGAACGGGACTGAGGCCAGAAGTTTCGCTCTCGGTAGATTGCGTATCGGTTTTTGACCGAGACTGCGCATTCCTGTAAATCATATGGTGTCGTTTATGGTGATACTTCCACTGAAGTTGGCTTTAATAGATAATAACTTGGCATTTACAAAGCGTTCAAAAATGGTTGCTTTTTCAATTTCTTGAAAAATTTATATTAATGTAATATCTATTGAATTCTAGCCCGTGGCGCATTGTTGATGATTGTGGTGGCGCTTTCTCAATGGGAGCAATTGGTGGCGCTTTATTTTATGGCATTAGCGGATTTCGAAATGCGCCAAAGGTGACGTGGATATCTATTTTTCCGTTTTTAGTGGTCGAATAATTCACGAAATTTTGGATACATAATAGTACTTTGTGTGAATTTATTATGCTGCGGCATGCAGTCCAATCAATCACGCAATAAGCTAAAGCGTGCACGTAAATTATTCTATTGCTAGGCTCATGCTACTGATGTTAAAACGGAGACAACTGATGGACCATGTGTACCTGTTACAGTTTGACATTGGTAAGGTTATTACGTACTTGTCGATTATGGCTTTAAACATAATCATACGGGAATGGAAACATGAAATTTATTAAAGTGATCGGAATTAGAAGTTTCAGCTCCCATAATTTTATATATGCGCCCCGAGATTTATCACATATAATTAGTATATACGTAGGGATGCACGAAACCAATATATCTATGTTACTGTTAGCGAAGCGTGCATTTTATGTATTCTTTTATGAATGTTTTTATGTCAAAAATAAATGTCCGCTGTGAACTGATATAAGTACCGATTGTTATGAAAATTAACAGAAATGCAGGCAAGTTTCGCACATAATTTCAATTCATATAATACATGATTTAAAATGGAAACTGTGAAAAATAACGATTTCGATTACATCTGCAATATGAACCAGAACTGCGTTTGAATCGGAATTCCATTGGCACGCTGTTATGTGAAGTATTTTGTTGACAATTTCAGACTTTTAGAAGTAGATTGTTAGGAGGAATTTCAACTGCCAAACGCGAAGCCCCGAGACTAGGAGGTATGTATTGCTTGCAGCATGTAGATTTTAATACTTCTAACCTTACTCAGTACTTGTTTTACATATTACATACACTGCTAAAATCATTACTTATAACGTTTTATTAGAATAGATTTGAATATTTATTATCGTTAATTTTGACATTGACATGCAGTCGTAGTTGTTTGTAACATAATTAAATGCAAAACTGTCTTTGACTTTTCTAGGCATTAAACAAACCTTTAACCGTGTTAATGGTTGTACGTATGCTAGTTTTAATTTAGGCCAATTTGCGATGTGGGGTTTCACATTTAGCAGTATTGATTGTATGTTATCATACGCACGAGGGAAAGAAGATCCATGGAATAGTATAACTTCTGGTGCATTGACTGGCGCAGTGCTGACAGTACGGGCCGGCCCACAAACTATGCTAATGTCTGGCGCAATCGGTAAGTACGATTTGGTGAAGTAGTTTCCTAGTTGTATCGGATTTACGTATATTGTGTGCTATTCACTCTTTAAACTGGCGGGGTATAAACACTTTACTCCAAAATCCCAAAATTGATTCGTTATTAAGCCATCTACTTGTCTCAATACTGAGTATTCCCTTTTTGGCGTTTGTTTGAGTGTGCACATGGTTTTAGGAGGATTCCTTTTGGCTATGATCGAAGGCGTTGGTCTAGTCATGACCCGGCTGTCGTCAGAACAATTCAAGCCTGGTACGGTGCATTTTTATTTATTAGATACTAAAATTTTGCCCTTATTGAAATCCTTTGTAGCTCACTGGTACTTTAAGACTCTTTCTTTGTCGCGGAAGATTTTGCACATTATTGACATCAACTTTGTGCTTTGGGAGTAAACTTAATATTTTTATTTCCAGTTAAGTAATAATGGTTTTACCCTAAGGTCTGCTTAAGCATTAGCGATGCATACACAACCCTTTTAATTCGTCACCTATTTTGAAGTAGCGAGAAAAATTTTAACTGAATAACTACGTTTTGATTACTTGCCTCGTTTGGCTTGATGAGCACTTCGTATACATGTGCTGCATTTTTTGTAGTAAATCCACAAATGGAGGACCCTCACAGTTTGCCTCCTCCACCTTCGTCAAAGACGCCCAGTTCAAGTGGCGTGGCAAATGATCCAACATTCTCTTCTGATCATACGCCATCTAGCAGCACTAGCTCTTCATCTCCGTTTGGGTCTCCTTTAAACGTCAACGGATAGCTGAACAATGATGATTCATCTTTATTTTATGTGACAGTAATTTAGAACTAATATAGTATTGATCAAAATATACGAAACGGAAAACAAATATTTAGGTATAATTTCAAACATGTTTTTTTCTAAATCTGTGGATGAATTTTGTCATCTTTCAACTCGAACAATTACAGCGCAACTGGTTAATTTTACGTTATTTTAAATCAACAACACACCAAATAAAGTGTCTGATATTCAAGAAATCTTTCAAACTTAAGACAATAAGTTATGTGGTAACAGACTTTTAACGTATATTTCTTGAATTTCGGATTTTTATTTGAATTTTTTCATGCATAGTTGAAAGTTTAAAATTTAAGACTTTGTTTCATAAACGATGAGGTCAAATATTTCTGAGATAAGACAAATATGCTTGAAACATCTGAAACAAAACACCTGTACTGATTTTCATGACATGAAAGTATTCAAATGAATCATGTGCCAGGGAACTCGACTTCAAAATGCAGCCAAAGTTCAACGAAATAACCTAATTTTAATCTTGACATACGACCAAGACGCACATTTACGCTAGCGTGACCATGAGCTCAACGAGAAACATCGTTGACATTCGATTGTTTATATACACTGTTAAAAATATAAACGGAGCAACTGCAGTTTACATGCATTAAAATCGGATAATTATTCCTGAAATATATGACAACTATTTCTTGAAAGGAAGAAATTAATGTCTTAATTGGCCACAGTAATTTTTGAATATGAGACATAACCATTTCAGACAAATTTCTGATCTGTTTAACGCTATTAATGTCTCTAATTCAAGGTATTTTTTGTGTATAGGCATAATGCAACTTCCACAATTCTGACCGGAATCAAAACATGATTTTATTTTGAGAACAATGTAGGACCGGTGAGGAAGGTATACAATTGATAACATAGTGGCGCACGTTATTTCTCGTGCATTTTTATTTCTCTTGTAAGGCTCCCCGATTTTGAATAAAGATGTCTATTTGTCGCTTGCTTCCGAGCTTTCATTGTTTTGAGAACATGGTTTAGCCAAAAATCTGTCCTGACGCTCGCCAGAGAGTATCTAAACGAGCCTCATTCAAACATTATGCTCGTTCGTACAAGTTTGCATGTGTGCATTGTTAAATGAAAATTTTTCGACCAGTACCTACTAGGCAGGTAATACACATGAGGTACGACCGGAGGTGAAACATACTGAGGTCTATTTTCTGCCGGACCCGGAAGAAGCCATCTTTTTAATACCCTTATTAATAGTCAGACCATGTAGACGTGTTTGAACCCTAAAAGCAACAGGCGGATGGCTTTGCATAATGAACACCTTTTGCAATATTTGCGCAAGAAGTAAAGAATTATTCTCTCTTCAACAAGACAAGTGTGCTACTTTTTATTTGACATTGAAATGTGTTGCACAGCTGAAAACAGCGAAGCAAATAGTCACGAATATATACAAAAGGTCGGTACTTAGCATTTATACGATACCATAATATGTCTGGAGGACGAGGTGCAATTGATTTTTTTCACCATTTGCCGATGCGTAAAGATGTTCCTGTGCTGCGGAAGTTTGGCTAACATTGAATATATTTAAATAGTCTGTAAAGCATAAGGGCCTGTTTGCGGCTCATGTTACTTTAAGGGGAGTCCAGGTTTCTGGTAGGTCTATAAAAGAATGGGCCCATGTTACTATAAAGGCCGTCCCAATTTCCCGGGACACAAATATACCCGGAGGGCACACTTATGCGCTCCTGTTAACATATGCACAGGCAGATATATTTACGTAGGATATATAGCTGTCCCATCGGTCCCATCTGTCCCGTTTGTCCCATCTGTCCAAACTGTCCCATCTGTCCCAAGTGTCGCAACTGTCCCATCTTTCCCGCTGTCCCAACTGTCCCATCTGTTCCAACTGTCCCATCTATCCAACTGTCCCATCTGTCTCACCTGTCCCAACTATCCCATCTGTCCTACTGTCTCATCTGTCCAAACTGTCCCGCTGTCCCAATTATATTTTATGAATGTACTCCTGGTACATTGCTGTCCCAGGAAAATGGGACGGGTGCTCCTGGTACATTTCTGTCCCGGGAAAATGAGACGGCCTTTAAAGTAACATTGGACAAAGAATGGTATAGATTCTAGATTACATTTTTTGCTTAGGCTTAGGCTTAGAAACACATTTTTGCAACGCTTAGGCTTAAGCTTAAAAATACGCTTAATCTACCGTTACGCCCCTTAAAAACATTGGCCCTGTTTGCTATGACCTAAACCGTAAAACAGGGTGGCATAAAGTTGTGTTGTCCAAATAGGAACTGGATTGAAAACTAATTAACAGTTGTGAACCGTATGGCAAAGAGGATGCCCGCTAGAGAGGCGGAATAAATATCAATCACCCCCCTTATACGGATACTACAGTATTAAACGTTGCTTCGTTCGCATTACAAAAAGCGATTACAAATAATCGAAAGCGATTCTAAAGGCTTCTTAGTCTGCTTAAATTTACGAGCTGGACGTATTTTAATAAGTTGTACAGTGTTGACCCGAATAAGAGGGTGGACTAATATTTATTTGGCCCCTGCGTCTCCAGAGGATACCCCCCCTTGATATTCAGTTACGGATTACTATTCATTTTAAACCCGCCTTCCGAACACCCGTCATTACTGATATATCAGGTATTGTAACTACTCGTTGAATACGAATGTATTTTCCAAACTTTATGCACTAAAGTTTCGAACTCAACTTTATTTAGTTATAATTAGTTATAATTGACATTTTTATCGACTCAAATTAGGGTTTAAGCACTCTATCCGCTTATGGACCCTTATTAGGGATACGGCCTCCTATTGATCGAGACTCAAAATGGGGACGCCCTGTACAAGCCACTACAGTATAAGTTAAACCATGAAAGTTTTCACGTTTTTCGCCTTTTTACAACCAGTTTTCTACTATCCACATTAATAGGTTTTGACTCTGTTACGAAATTTTGCTTTTGCAATCTAATCTGACAGTCCGTTTACACCCTGTACTTTATAAATATACCTTGAAATGTGCGTTGAGTATAGAACAAAATAAACGCGTTTTTTGTATACACAAAATGTGCTCTCGCTCTGTCATTCCGTTTCGAATTTGCACAATTCGTATTTGCAATTTCTGCAATTCTGCAATACGACGTGCGCGCAGTGCAAACGTATAAAATGTGTCGTGCGATATACAAAGGACTTTAAATATTAATTTTGTTGCGTTGCACTCGTCGTTGTTATTGTTGTTTTGCGTTGCGCGTCGTTGCGTTTGTGATCTCTGCTCACGCACAGTATTAAAGTTTACGATCACACGTTTGTGTTGTACTTCTTTTTTTAGCTTATTTTATATATTTGCCGTTTTATTTTATTTTGTGTGGACAAATTCGAAATGGCTTGCACATTCCCGTTGCCAGCTCAATACAGGCCCGTAGCCCCCTCGCCTTATTAGGAGGGCTAAAATGTTTTCAGGAGGGGCATATAAAGGATTTTGTTGACTTAAAGTGCAAGGTTGGAAATTTTCTAGGGGGGCCAAAATTTTTCCTGGCGGCTCAGCCTCCCCTGGCCCCTTTGGCTATGGGCCTGGCTCATTATGCTTGTGTAGTCAAAAGTCTCAGGAGCAGAGGGGTATGGAAAGGGATATAGTCAAGACACTTTTAACAGGATTCAGGTTAACTTTACGGATCATACCGGCCAACAATTTTTCTTTCTTGAAATTATACTCTCCTGAAATGAAATCCTGGTTATGCATGAGCTCACGAGGCGCATGTGAGGATATAACATGACTTGTAATGGCGACCAAACCTTTTGAATACAGAGCGAAATTTTGCCAGGCGGGGCTGAGCGAACCCATTTTATATAGTCATAAAAACACTTTTGCAATTAAAATTTAAATGTATAACATTTTCCATGTTTGTCATGCATCAACACAGATAAAATATTGTCAATCTGCACACTGTAAATACAAAAAGGTGACGTTTTCTAATCTTTCCAATGTAAAGAACAGAGCCGTAACAATACTATAAGCATATTCCTAAAAGCCTAAGTATAAGAATGAGCTTATACCCATGCCTAACCCTAAGGAAAAAATTGCCTGAAGCTTATTCTATTGCAGTCCCACAGAAAAACGTTCCACCGCTGATCTTTACATGATCATCTATAGTCGTAAGCATTTTGACGTGACATACAACAGGCTTAAAATGCACATTTGCAGCACTTCTCATCACTTGTTAATATATATTTAATTGAGTTCATGAATCATTCAAAGATATGCAGTAGATACATTACGAAATATTTAGCCACTGCGTAAACCTAATTACTTTTAGGGGCGCAACCCTAGACTAAGCGTATTCCTAATCCTAAGCCTAAGCCTAAGCAAAAAATTGTAATCTAGAATCTAAACCTACTCTTTTACAAGCCAACCACAAACCTGGACGTCCCTAAAAGTAGCATAGGCCAATCATTCAAAGATATGCAGTCGAAACATTACGAAATGATTAAGCCACTGCAAAAATCTTATGTATAGCCCACTAAACTTCAGTTTGAAAATATTTTTCATCAAAATTCCTAATTTCAAATTGGAGTTTCAAATCTGATTAGTTTTTTTGTTACAATACACATTTAAAAAAAGTGGACTGACAACTGAGTAAAAGTTCGCGTTGCTCCTTCACATATATATAAATTACTTATCTCTTTAGGTCGTTTGCACACGTGTGTGAGTGTATATATCTAGAATATTCTGCCAGAAATTCAGACAAATTTTGTTATTTTTCCGCGTATTCATATATTTAAATAAAAAGAAATAGGAATAAAGTTTTTTAAAATTATATATTCATTGTTTGTGATAGTATTTACGAGATAATGATTAAATGAGGCATAGATCAAAGATTTTGTGAACAAAGGACAAGTCAGCGGTATATCAGGGTAAAAGTGCAACAGTGCATCGAACAATGAAATACGACCACAACCACCTACATCGGAGGCACAACGCATAATCTGAAAATCGCAAGCGAAGTGAACGCGAAACCGAGTGTACATTGTAAAAAATGGCGAGTCAATGTGACTATCTCCGAAATAGGCTTTTCCTGACTATACAAACTGAGTCAAATTCGACTCCGCCAGAGTCAAATTCGACTTTTACTGAGCGATTCAGTGAATCGAATTTGACTCAGGCGGAGTCGAATTTTGCCTCAGTTTGTGTAGTCAGGAAAGCCTATTTCGGAGAGTCAATTTGACTCACCGTTTTTTGCAGTGTATATATATAATTTGATAGGGAAAATGTACATTAATGAACTCAAACGTTACTAATGTTTACAATGTTTCTTTTTCTGTAATCTTAAAATTGTTACTTCTGCTGGAAATAGCCTTTTGTTAAGCATTTTTCCGCAGTCCAAGCATTTTGTAGAAGTACTATCGTGTGAATATTTCCACCACGTGAAGATTAAACTAATATGTAAAGATAGAACGCTTTAAGTTTCGGCGTGTTAACTAATAAGAGGCCGTAAGCGGATAGAGTCCGTAAACCTATAGTCCAGAAATGTCAATTATCCCTAATTCTCTTGCATAAATGACTTCATGACAAAATAAGAGTTGTGTTCGAAACTGTAAAGCATACTTAAGTTTTGGTATATATTCCTAAGTATAACCGTGCATTATCAGTCAAGCTTTTGATACAAGACAAATAAACGTTTAATTGATCGGATAGTTGCAGCGCCGGATATATATTAGAAACTAAGGGCGCCAGAGGCGAGTTACAAATAAATAACAGTCCGTAACCGATTAACAAGGGGGGTCAGTCTTCCATTTTACTCCAGTCACTGCAAGTACTAAAATAAAATGTTTCAAAAGTTTTTTAAGCAGCAGGGCCGGAGCAGTCACCCCCAGTCCCCCATTTGAAGGTGGTACCCGCTCCTAAAGGGGCTCCCACCCTAATTGGATGAAACAAAAACCGCCGAAGTGTTGAAATACGTCTGGCTTCTCGCTTGCGAGTTTGACACTATCCTACCTTTCCGCGATTTTTAAAATTGCGTTAGACACTACACAGGCCTTACAAAAATCACCAGGCTGTAAAATGCCAACAAATTTCATAGCTCGCTACGCTCTCTGGCTTGCAATTTTACTTAATATAAGATAACTATCTTGAAACGAAATATAACTGGCCCGTGGCCAGCTCGCCTTGCTAGGGGGGCTAAATAATTTTCAGGAGGGGCATTTAAATGTTTTCAGTGATTTACAAGCAAGGTTGAAAATCTTCTAGGGGGGCATAATTAGTCCAGGGGGACTGAGCCCCCCTGCCCCCCATGGCTGGGGGCCCGAATAATAAAGAAGGTAATAGAAATTTTTGAGCGAGGTTTTCCGTGTCCCATCTCTCCTGGTTGCAGAATGTGAAAATTGTAAAAGGTTTTGACTAAAATATGAGCTGGTTAGCTAACTACGGGAGGCATGTGGACACCGCCCTATACGAATACTTTTGCCCTCCTTAGCCCAAAATTTTTTACATCGCTGAAAGACTCCGTGCGTTACAAGAATTTTTCCGCCCCGCCCCCCTCTATAAATCTCGTTTCCCAATTACTAGCTATTTCTGGTTGCGCGGCTACGTAGGTGCAGCAAGTACGAGTTATTTGCCATTTTTATCAGAAATCTAAACTTATTAATACAAACATGACAAGTTTATTTTAGATTACCATTCTGCAAACCATGAGCTGATATTTGTTCTTTCCGCGCTATAAGCGCAAAAATTCTAAAAAATTTTACTTTAAAATTAAATCAAAATCTACATGATGGTTTCGTCAAACACAGTCACTTCAACCGCATTAGTCCGCGTGTTGTGCTCACAATTGATGCTACTCTGCTTGAAACTATTATTAGCCAGTTGTATATTTGCATACGGGATCCGTACTTCTGTAGAGCAAGGCAACATTGGTTGGACTGAATTTAAATGCCCAGATGGACACAAATTGTCACTTGTGGAAAGTGTTTTTCAACTGGATCGACGAAGAGTGTATAATTTCGATTGTGCTTCGCTTGGACGACAGGTATGCGATAGGGACGTTCCAAGCAATTTTGATTGGGCGCGCTGGTGCTGAAAGAATGGCCAAAATATTGACTTAGTGTCTGAAACCCATCTGCGAAGTACGACTTAGTAATTAAGTATGTGCTAAGTAATTACTTAACCATGTTGTCCTTTTGAAAAACGTACTTAAGTTAACTTGCGTAAATTGTTGACTAAATTTTATGCATTATAGATTAACAGTTCAGGCATCTTAATCATGTTCTACTTGAAATTGTAGGCTCATGCACCTCATTAATATAATGTAAAACAAAAGTGTCGGCCCCGATACCTCTGGCTCCTTTGTTAGTTCACCTTTGGGATAGAATTTGACAGTGGTCCTTTGAGTTATTACGCGCTTTCACATAGTGCCGTTATTTGAGATCAATTTAAGATTAAAGTAAAAGTATCCGTTTGGTTCACGTTCAAACCCATTGTTGGCGTATCCCTGCTGAAACAGTTGTTAGCTTTAGTCACCATAAACTAGTAAAATACTAAGCACTGGTCGCTCGCTGCAACTTCGCATAGAGGGCCTTTGGGTCCACAAGGCCCGAGTGTGGCAACCTTTTCATGCACCTGGTTGTATGTCGCAATCTTTTTGAAATGCATAAATCGCAAAAGTTCAATCATTTAACATTGTCAAGCAAATATAGCGATGCTTGAGACAAAGGCGAATTCGAACTTTGACTCTAGTTCCAGGCCAGACGTGTAAGTGGGTTCAGATATCGTTACCCGGCGCGAGCCGTTCCTGCGGAAGATATATTTTTTATCCTTGAGTACAGCTGCGCAAAATTGTTTTTTACCCGTAACCCATACCCATCCTTATTTTTGCGGTCAGTAAAAAATTTATTAAATTTTCCAGTTAATCGCTAGATTTGATGTACGTCACAATCAACTTTTAGTATTAACTGGAATGGTTCGAGCCTGGGAAAAAATACAGGTGCTAATTTTCAACAGGTTTTGCCGAAACCGGAACCGGGGTTCATCGTGTGGCAAAATTACGCAATTAAAATAGGTAATGTACATGTGAATTTTAAAAAATTTTCCGTAGTCCTAAGAGTTACGGTTTAAGAGTCTTTTTAAGAAATCGGCACAATTCAAACTTCAAAAATTGCTCGAAAGTTAGGAACGAACCAGCTGCACGTAACAGCTTAATAAAGTACGAGAAATGTCACTACTAAAAACGCCGACGAAACTTCTAGCAAAAATTCTACAGGGTACGCATGTCGATTTCCTGCATGAATCGAATGCAAACGTTCGGTGTTAACCTTATACATGGAAAAACAAACCGTTATTCTATATAAAGAGTAAAACAACGAAACGTCGGGCTAATATGGTTTAAACCTAATGTGTTTCTCGTTTATTACCAAAACTCCAGGTGGGTAAAAATGACAAATTTGGGTATACCCGGGTCACAATTTTCTCACCCGACCAGTGTATGCCCGCGGGTCGCGTGCAGCTTTGCGCTGTGTTCTATATAAGCTTTACGGTTCGGCTTTCACTTTAGGCTTAGGCTTAGGCAATATGTTTGCTGGACCTGATAACCATTAAATTGTTTGCAGATTACCGTTGATAAGTGTATTTGGACATTACCTGAGGACAGCTCACACGGCGATATGTTTTTAGCATGCGCTCCATCAACGCATCAATACGTTGCTGGAGTATCCATACTGAAGCAAGGCCAACGAGAACAGTAAGGGCTTACGTTCAAAAGTACCATAGAATACCGATTTGTTATTAAGATAGATTTTTGTACGCCCCTTCTTTAAAGTTTTAACTAACCAAAATTTTACAATACATGGAATACAGAGTTAGTTTATTGTTTAGGCTTATGTTTAGGCTTTGTATAAGCTCATTCTCAGGCATAGGCTTAGATATAAGCTCATTCTTTAGGCTTAGGCTAAGGTGTAAGCTTATTCTTAGGCTTAGGCTTAGGTATAAACTCATTCTTAGGCTTAGGTATATATAAGCACATTCTTAGGCGGCTTAGGTATATAAGCACATTCTTAGGCTTAGGTTAAGGTATATATAAGCTCACTCTTAGGCTTAGGCTTAGGTATAAGGTCATTTTTGGGCTTAAGCGTACGATTAGGCTTAGGCTTACGAATATGCTTATACTACTGTTACGGTGCTATTTATTACATTGCCCAAATGTTGGAAGGCGCACATGTTTTTGACTTCCAGGGATGCTACATTTCAGAGCGCAAATGCAATCAGTCGTCGGCAATTTATATTTCCAATTTTCAGCTGTTGCAGTATTGTGTTCGCACAAGGCAATGCATTTCTGTATTGACATTTTATCGGCATTCAAATTTCGATATCGGCATTTTACGAATTTCGGTTCGACAAATACCCAATATTAATTATATATGACGAATATGTCTAAATTCATTGATTTCAGATGGAAATTACGGTGTTGTTCTTCGTACGAGCTTGAACTGAACGCTAATCGTTGTTATCAAACGCGTCTGGTGAACAAATGGCGTCGCCCGTTTCAGTATAATCTGCCGAGAAACGTTGTGTCAGTTAAATGGCAATCACTTTACAACGAAACCAAACTGTACGTTCAGTTGTAATTCGAAGTTCATAGTATAGATGTGTACTGTAATGACCCGAATAAGAGGGGGTTAATAAAAGATGGGTCCCTATTCCCCCTCTTATTCTGGTCACTACAATAAGTGGGTAAAAAAATTTTCAAAAGCGCCGCGCGTTACCTAATAAATTTTTGCTCGCACTTCAGCATTAAAATCTTACTCGGTCCGAGTTTACCTACGGGTATCCGTGGGTTTCCGCGCGGTAACGTACAGCTCTGGTGTAGACCGAGAAACGCGATTTAACCGTCAACAAATTTCTATGTTGGATATTTTAGTGAATAGGTTTGTGGAAACTTCTTCAGTTGGTATTAACACAAGAAAGCACTCCGAAATTTGCATGGAATGTAGTTTCCCTTTCTCAAGTTTCTGTTGTATGCCCTTGACTGTCTCGAACAGCATTGTCATTTCACCGTCATAAATCCGTGCAGTTGCTGACTTTGAGAACCTCTGATCATCATTGAGCGAGCACGAATTCGTTGCGGTTGGAAAATGCATTTTTAAAACCAGCCCCATTGTGCTAAACTCGGTACTTGTAGCATATTCCCGTCCACGCTAATAATAATTTGGTAGAACGCAAACCTTCCACCCATACGTTAATACTGTTTAATTATTTTCCTAAGCCTAAATTCAGGCTTAAGCTGAGACCTGGGTTAAACTTGAGCCTAAGCCTAAAGCATCAACCTTTGGTACAATTTCAGTGATTACGTCTAGGGATGAAACTTGTTGTTGATGGGAATGTGAACATTATCCAAAAATTGGATTTTATTGATCAACGGAATCTGTAAGTGTTGTTTTTATGGACACAACTTAATTTTAAATCAATGACTTTTAAATAAAATAAGTATTAATAATTAATTTTGTTTAGCGATCGCAAATGGTGGCTAGAACTCTGCCCGTATTCGTTGATCTCTCACGGCACATATCAAACGATTCATCCGCACTCCGATGAAGTTGATACTAGTAATTCTGGAGAACTTTTTGTTCACAAAGTTCCATCGCAAACGGTGCTGCCCTTTTTCGCACAAACAACATCAGCCCCTGACATCTTGAAAAAACGTTCTACTGTCTCCGAAGAGTTGTCAACAACAACAGCAACAACTCCTGAGATTATGGCGTATATGGAATATTATGATTATGATTATGCTGAAAGTATACAAGAGCTGCCATTGAAAACACGGATAGTAGGTAACTCGGAGAGAGATTTTATGCTGAAGTGGAAAAAATTTATTAGGTACGCGCGGCGCTTTTGAAAATTTTTTTACCACTATTGTAGACAGAATAAGAGGGGGAAGGGACTATCTTTTATTACCCCTCTATTCGGGTCACTAAGTAAATTATATATGAACTTGAATTAAATGAGTAAGTTTGGTTTCGTTGTAAAGTGATTGCATTTAATGAAAAGTTTCTCGGAATACTAGGGCGACGCATTTGTTCACAGACGCGTTTGATAAAAGATTAGGTTAGTTAAGTCGTACGAAGAAAAAGTAATTTCATTGAAATAATGAATTTAGAATATTCGTCATATATAATTATATTGGGTATTTGTCGAACGAAATCGTAAAATGCGATATGAAATTTGATGCAAAGTCAATAAGAATGATTGCTTGTGTGAAAAATATGAAAGTGAAAATTGGAAATATAATTGCGAGATGATTGATTTGCGTCTGAAATGTAGATCCTGGAAGTCAAAAGTGCGCTTCAAATTGGGAATGTAATAAATAGAGTAAGTAGTATAAGATATTCGTAGGTAGTATCGTACGCTTAAGCCAAAAATGGTATACTTACTAAGCCTAAGATGGCAATATAGCCGCTAAGAATGTGTTATATATACCTAAGCCTAAGAATGAGTTTATACCTAAGCCTAAGCCTAAGAATAAGCTTACACCTTAGCCTAAGCCTAAGAATGAGCTATATCTAAGCCTATGCCTGAGAATGAGCTTATACAAAGCCTAAACATAAGCCTAAGCAATAAACTAACTCTGTATTCCATGTATTGTAAAATTTTGGTTAGTTAAAACTTTAAAGAAGGGGCGTACAAAAATCTATCTTAATAACAAATCGGTATTCTATGGTACTTTTGAACGTAAGCCCTTACTGTTCTCGTTGGCCTTGTTTCAGTATGGATACTCCAGCAACGTATTGATGCGTTGATGGAGCGCATGCTAAAAACATATCGCCGTGTGAGCTGTCTTCAGGTAATGTCCAAATGCACTTATCAACGGTAATCTGCAAACAATTTAATGGTTATCAGGTCCAGCAAACATATTGCCTAAGCCTAAGCCTAAAGTGAAAGCCGAACCGTAAAGCTTATATAGAACACGGCGCAAAGCTGCACGCGACCCGCGGGCATACACTGGTCGGGTAAGAAAATTGTGACACGGGTATACCCAAATTTGTCATTTTTACCCACCTGGAGTTTTGGTAATAAACGAGAAACACATTAGGTTTAAACCATATTAGCCCGACGTTTCGTTGTTTTACTCTTTATATAGAGTAACGGTTTGTTTTTCCATGTATAAGGTTAACAGCGAACGTTTGCATTCGATTCATGCAGGAAATAGACATGCGTACCCTGTAGAATTTTTGCTAGAAGTTTCGTCGGCGTTTTTAGTAGTGACATTTCTCGTACTTTATTAAGCTGTTACGTGCAGCTGGTTCGTTCCTAACTTTCGAGCAATTTTTGAAGTTTGAATTGTGCCGATTTCTTAAAAAGACTCTTAAACCGTAACTCTTTGGACTACGGAAAATTTCTTAAAATTCACATTTACATTAATAGTTTAATTGCGCTATTTTGTCACACGATGAACCCCGGTTCCGGTTTCGGCAAAACCTGTTGAAAATTGGCACCTGTATTTTTTCCCAGGCTCGAACCATTCCAGTTAATACTAAAAGTTGATTGTGACGTACATCAAATCTAGCGATTAACTGGAAAATTTAATAAATTTTTTACTGACCGCAAAAATAAGGATGAGTATGGGTTACGGGTAAAAACAATTTTGCGCAGCTGTACTCAAGGATAAAAAATATATCTTCCGCAGGAACGGCTCGCGCCGGGTAACGATATCTGAACCCACTTACACGTCTGACCTGGAACTAGAGTCAAAGTTCGTATTCGCCTTTGTCACAAGCATAGCTATATTTGTTTGGCAAAGTTAAATGATTGAACTTTTGCAATTTATGCATTTCAAAAAGATTGCGACATACAACCAGGTGCATGAAAAGGTTGCCACACTCGAGTCTTGTGGACCCAAAGGCCCTCTATGCGAAGTTACAGCGAGCGACCAATGCTTAGTATTTTACTAGTTTTATGGTGACTAAAGCTAACAACTGTTTCAGCAGTGATACGCCAACAATGGGTTTGAACGTGAACCAAACGGATACTTTTACTTTAATCTTAAATTGATCTCAAATAACGGCACTATGTGAAAGCGCGTAATAACTCAAAGGACCACTGTCAAATTCTATCCCAAACGTGAACTAACAAGGAAGCCAGAAGTATCGAGGCCCACACTTTTGTTTTATATTATATTAATGAGGTGCATGAGCCTACAGTTTCAAGTAGAACATGCGTAGTATGCCTGAACTGTTAATCTATATACATCAAATTTAGTCAACAATTTTTACGTAGTTAGTTAACTTAAGTACGTTTTTCAAAACGACAACATGGTTAAGTAATTACTTAGCACGTACTTAATTACTAAGTCGTACTTCACAGATGGGTTTCAGACACTAAGTCAATATTTTAGCCATTCTTTCGGCACCAGCCGAGCCAATCAAAATTGCTTGGCACGTCCCTATCGCATACCTGTCGTCCAAGCGAAGCACAATCGAAATTATACACTCTTCGTCGATCCAGTTGAAAAACACTTTCCACAAGTGACAATTTGTGTCCATCTGGGCATTTAAATTCAGTCCAACCAATGTTGCCTTGTTCTACAGAAGTACGGATCCCGTATGCAAATATAAAACTGGCTAATAATAGTTTCAAGCAGAGTAGCATCAATTGTGAGCACAACACGCGGACTAATGCGGTTGAAGTGACTGCGTTTGACAAAACCATCATGTAGATTTTGATTTAATTTTAAAGTAAAATTTTTTTAGAATTTTTGCGCTTATAGCGCGGAAAGAACAAATATCAGCTCATGGTTTGCAGAATGGTAATCTAAAATAAACTTGTCGTGTTTGTATTAAGTTTAGATTTCTGATAAAAATGGCAAATAACTCGTACTTGCTGCACCTACGTAGCCGCGCAACCAGAAATAGCTAGTAGTTGGGAAACGAGATTTATAGAGGGGGCGGAAAAATTCTTGTAACGCACGGAGTCTTTCAGCGATGTAAAAATTTTTGGGCTAAGGAGGGCAAAGGTATTCGTATAGGGCGGTGTCCACATGCCTCCCGTAGTTAGCTAACCAGCTCATATTTTAGTCAAAACCTTTTACAATTTTCACATTCTCCCACCAGGGGAGATGGGAAACGGAAAACCTCGCTCAAAAATTTCTATTACCTTCTTTATTATTCGGGCCCGCAGCCAGGAGGGGCAGGGGGGGGGGGGGGCTCAGCCCCCTTGGACTAATTATTCCCCCCTAGAAGATTTTCAACCTTGCTTGTAACTCACTGAACACTTTTTAATGCCCCTCCTGAAAATTATTTAGCCCCGCCCCTAGCAAGGCGAGCTGGCCACGGGCCTGTTATTATTTCGTTTCAAGATAGTTATCTTATATTAAGTAAAATTGTAAGCCAGAGAGCGCAGCGAGCGATGAAATTTGTTGGCATTCCGCAGCTTGGTGATTATTGCAAGGCCTGTGTTGTGTCTAACGCAATTTTAAAAATCGCGGAAAGGTAGGATAGTATCAAACTCGCAAGCGAGAAGCCAGACCTATTTCAAAACTTCGGCGGTTTTTGTTTCATCCAATTAGGGTGGGGGCCCCTTTTGGAGTGGGTACCACCTTGAAATGGGGGACTGGGGGGTGACTGCTCCGGCCCTGCTGCTTAAAAAATTTTTGAAACATTTTATTTTAGTACTTGCAGTGACTGGAGTAAAATGGAAGACTGACCCCCCTTGTTAATCGGTTACGGACTGTTATTTATTTGTAACTCGCCTCTGGCGCCCTTAGTTTCTAATATATATCCGGCGCTGCAACTATCCGTTCAATTAAACGTTTATTTGTCTTGTATCAAAAGCTTGACTGATAATGCACGGTTATACTTAGGAATATATACCAAAACTTAAATATGCTTTACAGTTTCGAACACAACTCTTATTTTGTCCTGGAGTCATTTATGCACTAGAATTAGGGATAATTGACATTTATGGACTATAGGGTTTACGGACTCTATCCGCTAACGGCCTCTTATTAGGTAACACGCCGAAACTTAAAGCGTTCTATTTTTACATATAAGATTAATCTTCACGTGGTGGAAATATTTACACGATAGTATTTCTACAAAATGCTTGGACTGCGGAAAAATGCTTAACAAAAGGCTATTTCCAGCAGAAGTAACAATTTTAAGATTACAGAAAAAGAAACAGAGTTGTAAACATCAGTAACGTTTGAGTTCATTAATGCACATTTTCCCTATCAAATTATATATAGACTGCAAAAAACGGTGAGTCAAATTGACTCTCTCCGAAATAGGCTTTTCCTGACTACACAAACTGAGTCAAAATTCGACTCCGCCTGAGTCAAATTCGATTCACTGAATCGCTCAGTAAATAGAATTTGACTGTGGCGGAGTCGAATTTTGACTCAGTTTGTGTAGTCAGGAAAAGCCTATTTCGGAGATAGTCACATTGACTCGCCATTTTTTACAATGTACACTCGGTTTCGCGTTCACTTCGCTTGCGATGTTCAGATTATGCGTTGTGCCTCCGATGTAGGTGGTTGTGGTCGTATTTCATTGTTCGATGCACTGTTGCACTTTTACCCTGATATACCGCTGACTTGTCCTTTGTTCACAAAATCTTTGATCTATGCCTCATTTAATCATTATCTCGTAAATACTATCACAAACAATGAATATATAGTTTTAAAAAACTTTATTCCTATTTCTTTTTATTTAAATATATGAATACGCGGAAAAATAACAAAATTTGTCTGAATTTCTGGCAGAATATTCTAGATATATACACTCACACACGTGTGCAAACGACCTAAAGAGATAAGTAATTTATATATGTGAAGGAGCAACGCGAACTTTTACCCAGTTGTCAGTCACTTTTTTTAAATGTGTATTGCAACAAAAAAACTAATCAGATTTGAAACTCCAATTTGAAATTAGGAATTTTGATGAAAAATATTTTCAAACTGAAGTTTAGTGGGCTATACATAAGGTTTTTGCAGTGGCTTAATCATTTCGTAATGTTTCGACTGCATATCTTTGAATGATTGGTCTATGCTACTTTTAGGGACGTCCAGGTTTGTGGCTGGCTTGTAAAAGAGTAGGTTTAGATTCTAGATTACAATTTTCTGCTTAGGCGTAGGATTAGGATTAGGAATACGCTTAGTCTACGGTTGCGCCCCTAAAAGTAATTAGGTTTACGCAGTGGCTAAACATTTCGTAATGTTTCTACTGCATATCTTTGAATGATTCATGAACTCATATATTAAATATATATCAACAAGTGATGATAAGTGCTGCCAACGTGCATTTTAAGCCTGTTGTATGTCACGTCAAAATGCTTACGACTATAGATGATCATGTAAAGATCAGCGGTGGAACGTTTTTCTGTGGGACTGCAATAGAATAAGCTTCAGGCAATTTTTTCCTTAGGGTTAGGCATGGGTATAAGCTCATTCTTATACTTAGGCTTTTAGGAATATGCTTATATTATTGTTACGGCTCTGTTCTTTACATTGGAAAGATTAGAAAACGTCACCTTTTTGTATTTACAGTGTGCAGATTGACAATATTTTATCTGTGTTGATGCATGACAAACATGGAAAATGTTATACATTTAAATTTTAATTGCAAAAGTGTTTTTATGACTATATAAAATGGGTTCGCTCAGCCCCGCCTGGCAAAATTTCGGTCTGTATTCAAAAGGTTTGGTCGCCATTACAAGTCATGTTATATCCTCACATGCGCCTCGTGAGCTCATGCATAACCAGGATTTCATTTCAGGAGAGTATAATTTCAAGAAAGAAAAATTGTTGGCCGGTATGATCCGTAAAGTTAATCTGAATCCTGTTAAAAGTGTCTTGATTATATCCCTTTCCTTGTATACCCCTCTGCTCCTGAGACTTTTGACTACACAAGCATAATGAGCCAGGCCCATAGCCAAAGGGGCCAGGGGAGGCTGAGCCGCCAGGAAAAATTTTGGCCCCCCTAGAAAATTTTCAACCTTGCACGTAAGTCAACAAAATCCTTTATATGCCCCTCCTGAAAACATTTTAGCCCTCCTAATAAGGCGAGGTGGCTATGGGCCTGTGTTGAGCTGGCAACGAGAATGTGTAAGCCATTTCGAATTTGCCCACAAAAAATAAAATAAAACGGCAAATATATAAAATAAACTAAAAAAAGAAGTACAACACAAACGTGTGATCGTAAACTTTAATACTGTGCGTGAGCAGAGATCACAAACGCAACGACGCGAAACGCAAAACAACAATAACAACGACGAGTGCAACGCAACAAAATTAATATTTAAAGTCCTTTGTATATCGCACGACACATTTTATACGTTTGCACTGCGCGCACGTCGTATTGCAGAATTGCAGAAATTGCAAATACGAATTGTGCAAATTCGAAACGGAATGACAGAGCGAGAGCACATTTTGTGTATACAAAAAACGCGTTTATTTTGTTCTATACTCAACGCACATTTCAAGGTATATTTATAAAGTACAGGGTGTAAACGGACTGTCAGATTAGATTGCAAAAGCAAAATTTCGTAACAGAGTCAAAACCTATTAATGTGGATAGTAGAAAACTGGTTGTAAAAAGGCGAAAAACGTGAAAACTTTCATGGTTTAACTTATACTGTAGTGGCTTGTACAGGGCGTCCCCATTTTGAGTCTCGATCAATAGGAGGCCGTATCCCTAATAAGGGTCCATAAGCGGATAGAGTGCTTAAACCCTAATTTGAGTCGATAAAAATGTCAATTATAACTAATTATAACTAAATAAAGTTGAGTTCGAAACTTTAGTGCATACTTAAGTTTGGAAAATACATTCGTATTCAACGAGTAGTTACAATACCTGATATATCAGTAATGACGGGTGTTGGGAAGGCGGGTTTAAAATGAATAGTAATCCGTAACTGAATATCAAGGGGGGGTATCCTCTGGACACGCAGGGGCCAAATAAATATTAGTCCACCCTCTTATTCGGGTCAACACTGTACAACTTATTAAAATACGTCCAGCTCGTAAATTTAAGCAGACTAAGAAGCCTTTAGAATAGCTTTCGATTATTTGTAATCGCTTTTTGTAATACGAACGAAGCAACGTTTAATACTGTAGTATCCGTATAAGGGAGGTGATTGATATTTATTCCGCCTCTCTAGCGGGCATCCTCTTTGCCATACGGTTCACAACTGTTAATTAGTTTTCAATCCAGTTCCTATTTGGACAACACAACTTTATGCCACCCTGTTTTACGGTTTAGGTCATAGCAAACAGGGCCAATGTTTTTAAGGGGCGTAACGGTAGATTAAGCGTATTTTTAAGCTTAAGCCTAAGCGTTGCAAAAATGTGTTTCTAAGCCTAAGCCTAAGCAAAAAATGTAATCTAGAATCTATACCATTCTTTGTCCAATGTTACTTTAAAGGCCGTCTCATTTTCCCGGGACAGAAATGTACCAGGAGCACCCGTCCCATTTTCCCGGGACAGCAATGTACCAGGAGTACATTCATAAAATATAATTGGGACAGCGGGACAGTTTGGACAGATGAGACAGTGGGACAGATGGGATAGTTGGGACAGGTGAGCCAGATGGGACAGTTGGATAGATGGGACAGTTGGAACAGATGGGACAGTTGGGACAGCGGGAAAGATGGGACAGTTGCGACACTTGGGACAGATGGGACAGTTTGGACAGATGGGACAAACGGGACAGATGGGACCGATGGGACAACTATATATCCTACGTAAATATATCTGCCTGTGCATATGTTAACAGGAGCGCATAAGTGTGCCCTCCGGGTATATTTGTGTCCCGGGAAATTGGGACGGCCTTTATAGTAACATGGGCCCATTCTTTTATAGACCTACCAGAAACCTGGACTCCCCTTAAAGTAACATGAGCCGCAAACAGGCCCTTATGCTTTACAGACTATTTAAATATATTCAATGTTAGCCAAACTTCCGCAGCACAGGAACATCTTTACGCATCGGCAAATGGTGAAAAAAATCAATTGCACCTCGTCCTCCAGACATATTATGGTATCGTATAAATGCTAAGTACCGACCTTTTGTATATATTCGTGACTATTTGCTTCGCTGTTTTCAGCTGTGCAACACATTTCAATGTCAAATAAAAAGTAGCACACTTGTCTTGTTGAAGAGAGAATAATTCTTTACTTCTTGCGCAAATATTGCAAAAGGTGTTCATTATGCAAAGCCATCCGCCTGTTGCCTTTAGGGTTCAAACACGTCTACATGGTCTGACTATTAATAAGGGTATTAAAAAGATGGCTTCTTCCGGGTCCGGCAGAAAATAGACCTCAGTATGTTTCACCTCCGGTCGTACCTCATGTGTATTACCTGCCTAGTAGGTACTGGTCGAAAAATTTTCATTTAACAATGCACACATGCAAACTTGTACGAACGAGCATAATGTTTGAATGAGGCTCGTTTAGATACTCTCTGGCGAGCGTCAGGACAGATTTTTGGCTAAACCATGTTCTCAAAACAATGAAAGCTCGGAAGCAAGCGACAAATAGACATCTTTATTCAAAATCGGGGAGCCTTACAAGAGAAATAAAAATGCACGAGAAATAACGTGCGCCACTATGTTATCAATTGTATACCTTCCTCACCGGTCCTACATTGTTCTCAAAATAAAATCATGTTTTGATTCCGGGTCAGAATTGTGGAAGTTGCATTATGCCTATACACAAAAAATACCTTGAATTAGAGACATTAATAGCGTTAAACTGATCAGAAATTTGTCTGAAATGGTTATGTCTCATATTCAAAAAATTACTGTGGCCAATTAAGACATTAATTTCTTCCTTTCAAGAAATAGTTGTCATATATTTCAGGAATAATTATCCGATTTTAATGCATGTAAACTGCAGTTGCTCCGTTTATATTTTTAACAGTGTATATAAACAATCGAATGTCAACGATGTTTCTCGTTGAGCTCATGGTCACGCTAGCGTAAATGTGCGTCTTGGTCGTATGTCAAGATTAAAATTAGGTTATTTCGTTGAACTTTGGCTGCATTTTGAAGTCGAGTTCCCTGGCACATGATTCATTTGAATACTTTCATGTCATGAAAATCAGTACAGGTGTTTTGTTTCAGATGTTTCAAGCATATTTGTCTTATCTCAGAAATATTTGACCTCATCGTTTATGAAACAAAGTCTTAAATTTTAAACTTTCAACTATGCATGAAAAAATTCAAATAAAAATCCGAAATTCAAGAAATATACGTTAAAAGTCTGTTACCACATAACTTATTGTCTTAAGTTTGAAAGATTTCTTGAATATCAGACACTTTATTTGGTGTGTTGTTGATTTAAAATAACGTAAAATTAACCAGTTGCGCTGTAATTGTTCGAGTTGAGAGATGACAAAATTCATCCACAGATTTAGAAAAAAACATGTTTGAAATTATACCTAAATATTTGTTTTCCGTTTCGTATATTTTGATCAATACTATATTAGTTCTAAATTACTGTCACATAAAATAAAGATGAATCATCATTGTTCAGCTATCCGTTGACGTTTAAAGGAGACCCAAACGGAGATGAAGAGCTTGTGCTGCTAGATGGCGTATGATCAGAAGAGAATGTTGGATCATTTGCCACGCCACTTGAACTGGGCGTCTTTGACGAAGGTGGAGGAGGCAAACTGTGAGGGTCCTCCATTTGTGGATTTACTACAAAAAATGCAGCACATGTATACGAAGTGCTCATCAAGCCAAACGAGGCAAGTAATCAAAACGTAGTTATTCAGTTAAAATTTTTCTCGCTACTTCAAAATAGGTGACGAATTAAAAGGGTTGTGTATGCATCGCTAATGCTTAAGCAGACCTTAGGGTAAAACCATTATTACTTAACTGGAAATAAAAATATTAAGTTTACTCCCAAAGCACAAAGTTGATGTCAATAATGTGCAAAATCTTCCGCGACAAAGAAAGAGTCTTAAAGTACCAGTGAGCTACAAAGGATTTCAATAAGGGCAAAATTTTAGTATCTAATAAATAAAAATGCACCGTACCAGGCTTGAATTGTTCTGACGACAGCCGGGTCATGACTAGACCAACGCCTTCGATCATAGCCAAAAGGAATCCTCCTAAAACCATGTGCACACTCAAACAAACGCCAAAAAGGGAATACTCAGTATTGAGACAAGTAGATGGCTTAATAACGAATCAATTTTGGGATTTTGGAGTAAAGTGTTTATACCCCGCCAGTTTAAAGAGTGAATAGCACACAATATACGTAAATCCGATACAACTAGGAAACTACTTCACCAAATCGTACTTACCGATTGCGCCAGACATTAGCATAGTTTGTGGGCCGGCCCGTACTGTCAGCACTGCGCCAGTCAATGCACCAGAAGTTATACTATTCCATGGATCTTCTTTCCCTCGTGCGTATGATAACATACAATCAATACTGCTAAATGTGAAACCCCACATCGCAAATTGGCCTAAATTAAAACTAGCATACGTACAACCATTAACACGGTTAAAGGTTTGTTTAATGCCTAGAAAAGTCAAAGACAGTTTTGCATTTAATTATGTTACAAACAACTACGACTGCATGTCAATGTTAAAATTAACGTAATGATTTTAGCAGTGTATGTAATATGTAAAACAAGTACTGAGTAAGGTTAGAAGTATTAAAATCTACATGCTGCAAGCAAATACATACCTC
>JASANG010000876.1:0-27297 GCA_030248215.1 Enoplolaimus lenunculus
TTGGTGAATATGGCATGAATTCTATTGTTTTAGGTCAAATGGACCGTATATTTGATTTATTTGAGAGCCGTTGGGTACATTGCTTCCTTGCTTGTGTTGCTTGGGATACTTAATCGCAAACGGATTTCAAGCTGCAACTAAGTAACAAAACCCTCCCATGTGAACGAATCTTGTGCAAAGTTATTGCTCTGGAGCCTTTAGTGGATCAGGCCCATGTATAAATGAAGGCCGTAATCTAAGCCTAAGCCTAAACCTCAGCGTAAGCGATAAAGCTATAACTAAGTCTAAGCCTAAAACTAAGCTTGAACAAAAATTAGTCTATTTAAGCTTACGCTATTGCAGTACAGCGATAAACCGTAGTAACATGTTGTGTATATTAGTGTAACCAGAATTTTTGAACGGAGTAAACATGTAAAGATCAGCGGCGGAACGTTTTTCTGCGGGATTGTAATAGAGTAAGCTTAAAGCTTTAGTCTATTTTTTGCTCTGCCTTAGGCTAAGGCTTAGGCTTAGGATAAGCTGATTATTACGCTACGGTTTAGGCTTTGACTTAGGCTTAGATATATAAGTATGCTGGATAAAAATTTCTAAACAAAAAATTGGCCCTTAACCTTATCGTTATGGGTATATACGTCCTGAACTGTAAAAAATGGGGAGTCAAATTGTCTCTCTCGGCAATAGGCTTTTCCTGACTACACAAACTGAGTCAAAATTCGACTCCACCAGAGTCAAATTGGACTCACTGAGCGATTCAGTGAATCGAAATTGATTCTGGCGGAGCCGAATTTGACTCAGTTTGTGCAGTCAGAAAAAACCTATTTCCGAGAGTCAATTTGACTCCCCATTTTTTACAGTGTAGTGCACACCATTGATTTACCGAATCAGATTTTTAAACACGACAATTTTAGGAAATTTTTGCTCATAATTTTCAACTCATTTTAAATATAGAATTCTTTTTGATTGGCTAATTAATTTACACCTTTATTTGACTGGCTCACTAATTTACACTTTTATTTGATTGGCTGATTAGTTTAAACCTTTATTTGATTGGATGATTAATTTACATCTTTATTTGATTGGCTGATTGATTTTTTCAAATCGATTTCTATATTTCAGCATTTGGTTATCCGCATGGAGTAATGACATGTCAAGGATTGCAGCTGCCAGAGCAACTAAGCTTCAAATTAATAGTAACCCATCAGCTAACCGGACGTTTAATAATACTACTTTACCGGAATACGCCTTTGAAGATGGGATTTCACTTCCGGATCCGGCTATGAGTGTTTCTGAACGACTTGGAGTTTATATAACACTCGGAGCGTTTGAAGGTAATGATTTCAGATGGTTGATAATTAATATTTGTCAGCTTTCAAAGCTCAAACTCAAGCTTAGATTCAAACTTAAGTTTAGGTTATGGATTACACTTTTAGACTTAGGTTGAGGATTAGGTTTGACTATAAATATTAAAGATATGGTTTAAGTGGCCCATGTATAGAACAGATCCGGATCGTTTTCCGGCTGGGCTGTAATACAGTAGGCTTAGGCTTAAGCTTAGGCTTAGGCTTAGGCTTAGGCTTTGTCTTAGGCTTAGGCTTAAGCTTGACAATAGACGCATCCTTACACTTAGGTTTAGGCTTAGGCTTAGGTTTAGGCTTAGGCTTTGTCTTAGGCTTAGGCTTAAGCTTGACAATAGACGCATCCTTACACTTAGGCTTAGGCTTAGGCTTAGGAATATGGTTATACTACTGTTCCGGCCCTGTTCTATACATGAGCCGTATGGGTGATACTTTTTACAATTCGACAAAAAAAGCTTATCAACTCTTTTAGTAGTCGTTTTAGTTTGTCGTTTGTTAACATTTAAAGGTTAAATTGATTAAGTTTTCGCTGTCACGAGTTAATTTATTGTCTTTTGATATATGACAGGAAATACTTAAACCGTTTCTATATATTTATATATAAACCCTCTTCTGCTGAAAATGATCCAAATTTCACACCTCCATTATCTGTATATACTTGCTGAACTACAACCATTCGTCGCCCGACAACTTGTCGCCCACCAGTGTCCTGAAGCCTTTTATCGGCCCATGTAAAGATCAGGGACGGAACGTTTTTGCTGTGGGACTGCAATAGAGTAAGATTAAGCTTTAAACTATGTTTTCGCTAGGCTTAGGCTTTAGGCTAGGTTTAGGAATAAACTCATTCTTACGATTAGGCTTAGGCTTAGGCTTACGAATATGCTTATAATACTGTTCCGCCCATGTTCTTTACATTGGCCGATAAATCTAAGCATAATCCTAAGCGTACTCCTTAGTTGAATCGTACGCATAACGATGGGTGACAGAATTGTCGAGTCGATGAAATTTCGGATTACAAGTTGTCGGGCGACGAAATGGTCGTCATACCGTACTTGTTCCAGACCTCAATCTGGTTGGCGCATACGGTATATTTGACCTGTTATTAATTAATTTTAGGCATATTTGTCATGATCGCGTCGTTACTGCTTGCATATTTTACCGTCCGTGCGTCGATGCGGTTACATCGCGGGATGTTGCACAACATCCTGCGATCTCCGATGGCATTTTTTGACACAACTCCCATTGGTCGCATTTTAAATCGATTTGGCAAGGTAACAACTCAAAACTGGTTATTTGTACGCAATAAATCTGAATAGAAGTTTTATCTGGCGTACACAAATTATTGTGGAATATGCATTTAAGTATAACTGTTAAATATTAGACGTTAGACTAAACCTAAACCTAAACCAAAGCTTAGACTGAATAAAAAGCCTAATTGTAAACCTAACCCTAGATCTAGAAGACTAAACCAAACGATAACGCTATACTTTTGATGACGTCCGGCACCGTCCGTATCGCTCGGTTAATTTTTTCACCTAAACCTAAACCTAGACTGAAGAAAAAGCCTAAGCGTAAACCTAATCCTAAAGACTAAACCAAACGATAACGCTATACTTTTGATGACGTCCGGCACCGTCCGTATCGCTCGGTCCATTTTTTCACCTCAACTTAAACCTAGACTGAAGAAAAAGCCTAAAGCATAAACCTAATCCTAAACACTAAACCTAACGATAACGCTATACTTTTGATGACGTCCGGCACCGTCCGTATCGCTCGGTCCATTTTTTCACCTCAACTTAAACCTAGACTGAAGAAAAAGCCTAAAGCGTAAACCTAATCCTAAACACTAAACCTAACGATAACGCTATACTTTTGATGACGTCCGGCACCGTCCGTATCGCTCGGTCCATTTTTTCACCTCAACTTAAACCTAGACTGAAGAAAAAGCCTAAAGCGTAAACCTAATCCTAAACACTAAACCTAACGATAACGCTATACTTTTGATGACGTCCGGCACCGTCCGTATCGCTCGGTCCATTTTTTCACCTCAACTTAAACCTAGACTGAAGAAAAAGCCTAAAGCGTAAACCTAATCCTAAACACTAAACCAAACGATAACGCTATACTTTTGATGACGTCCGGCACCGTCCGTATCGCTCGGTCCATTTTTTCACCTCAACTTAAACCTAGACTGAAGAAAAAGCCTAAAGCGTAAACCTAATCCTAAACACTAAACCAAACGATAACGCTATACTTTTGATGACGTCCGGCACCGTCCGTATCGCTCGGTCCATTTTTTCACCTCAACTTAAACCTAGACTGAAGAAAAAGCCTAAAGCGTAAACCTAATCCTAAACACTAAACCCTAACGATAACGCTATACTTTTGATGACGTCCGGCGCCGGTCCGTCTCGGTTGGGTAATTTTTGCAAAAGTTATCCGCTTCCGAAATGAAATCTTCAGTTTGTTGTTGTTTTTTTTTGTTTCAGGACGTTGACACAGTGGACAACAATCTTCCAACAACAATGCCTGAATTCGTCAATATGGTCGTTGAAGCGATCGTTAACATTGCAGTGATAATATTTATTACGCCGATTTTCACTGCTGCTATCGTACCGATTATGATTATTTATTTTATTATTCAAGTTAGTTTCTCAATCTTCCCCCCCCCGAAAAAATAGTTTTGGCTTTCCCTAGAAAAGTTGTATCCCCGCTTGTAAGCTTGCTATTTCAACCGAATGTACGTTGTAAAATTGCTTTGGCACATTCGTAGCACGTTGAGCTGGCTAGTAGCCAGAAGGAGCCAGAGGGGACTCAGTCCCCCCCTCCTGAACGATTTTATCCCCTAATAGAAATTTTTCAACCTTGCTTGTAAGTCATCGAAAACCCTTGTATGTCTCTCATGAAAAATGTTTCGCCTGTCAAGCAAGGTGAGCTGGCTACGGGCCTGGCTTGATGGTGGGAATGGAATGTTTCCGATTGGCGTATCTGAAACAAAATTAATGACTTCCCTACGAACTTTAAAGTTATTGTAAATTATCTTAATGTATTATTTTTGTCTCTAAAAATTTAAGGAGGGCATATCTCCCTAAATTCATCCCCTTATATACGCAGGCCCGTAGCCAGCTAACCTTGCTAGAGGGTGATAAAAATTATTCAGGAGGGGCATTCAAGAGTTTTCATTGACTTACAAGCAAGGTTGAAAATTCTCTAAGGGGGGGGCAAAATTTTCCAGGGGGGCTTAACCCCCCCGGCTCTCCTTTGGCTACGGACCCGTATCTACGTGCTAGATAATGGCGTTGTAAAAATTTTGCAACCACGTTGACTAGTTTATTGTTTATGCTTCAGCGAATGTACGTCGCAACAGCCCGTCAACTTAAACGGTTGGAATCGCTGACTCGGTCTCCAATTTACAGCCATTTCCAGGAAACTATTCAAGGAGCAGCCACAGTTCGATCGTACAAAGCTGTGAAACATTTCATTGAAAAATCAGGCGATATCGTTGACTTTAATAATCAAGCTTACTATATGACCGTTGTTGCGAGCAGGTACATTTGTGGTAGCCCAAGTCGTAATTTAGCCCAATTCTGATTGCGGCTAGTTTAAAGCGGAATCACGACTTGGACTAGCCAAAGCGGAGTCATGACTGGTGAACCTGTGTGTTTTCTGATTGGTTACTTGATAGCGGCAAATTTGCGTAGTAAAACAAACTGCTTGGTAGCGAACAGGTACTTAACGATTACTTAGCCAATCACAAAAGAGTATTCGCAGCAGATAATCGTATTGGAGTATAGCATTAAAGTAGCAACCAATCACAGGGCTTGCACTTGTAGCAGGGAAAGAATTACACCCGTGCGCTAGCCCAAGTCGTAATTCTGCACTGGACTGGCCCAATTCGGAATTAGGCTGAATTACGGCTTAAGCTACGGCATATTTAACACTGTCCGAAGGGTAGCCAGTGTTTCATTTCTGTAGAATATCGTTTCTTCAAACATAGAGTATACTATGAGCAACTAAATGCAAAGTGTGTACACGAAATAATATAAAGTGCAATGTGCAATTATCACTCGTATCACAGTATCTTATAGTAAAATCGTTCCAATATCGATACTGTAGTACGTATCTTGGATTAAAACTATATAACAGGTAAAAAGATGAAATAGAAAATATTCATGTGAGAAAGGGTTAATAAAAGACTGCCTTTCTAAACGAGTGTAGCGAATATTGGTTTGTCCGTATAAGCACAGGAACTTTGGGGTCGGCTATGTAACCTTTATACTAACGGATTAAGTATTTCCTACTGTGTATTTTAAATAGTTTTTAGTTACCACCCCTAAAACCTTTTAAAAGAATATAAAGAACTGCGACATAAATGCATATTCCACAATATCTTGCGTACGCCAGTAGTTTTCTATGAGAAACATTTACAAAGTGTTTTTGTTACGAAATGGCTATATTAGAGCCCGTTATTCTCAAATGTGTGTAGTACCTATCACACGTTAGCAATAAGTTTTGAAACAAGCAAACTATGGCAATTACAGGCTGGCTCGAAATGTTCAAGACCTATCGCAAACTGAAAATAATATGTGTTTTAGGAATTTGTTAAAATAGTCATACAATTAAATTATGATTTGCACTAATGTTTCAGATTTATTGCAGTTTGCATGCAACTGATTGGAAATGCAATTACATTTTTCACTGCACTATTCGCAGTTCTCTCACTCTCGACAGTCTCTGCTGGGCTGTCTGGTCTTGCAGTGACCAATGCGATGAATGTAAGTTTTGATGGATTATATTGCAGGCGGTAATGTGAACGGATAACTGGTATATAAAGCAAAATCTTGCCATATATGTATATATAAATACACGTATAAGAAGTTGTTGCAAAGACCAGTTGTGAAATGGTAACATGCTTAACTCGACTGCAAGAACACTCAGAGGTTCAATTCCCGGCATGGTTCTTAACTTTGGGCAAAATTTCTAAAAGGGGTTATGCAGACCGTATACTTTCAAACAATTGCGACAGTTGCCCAAACGTCAATTCTTGCTCAAATGTAATTAATAGCCTCGAATGCTCCAGTTTAAAACTTACAATTTTCGAGCAAGTCTGGTTTGAGCGAATCAGTTGAACAGAACCCAGTTGAGCTCCCCTTTATCGCGTTGCGTGAAAGCCATGAAAACTACATTTTCAGCATTGCTTTTTGCAATCACGAACGCGATGAATGCCGGCTTATGATACGTGTTTGAATCGACAAGATGTAGCACCAGGATGGAGCTAACATTTTGTTCGACGTTGTCTTAATTTTTCCCAAATTCCCTGTCAAGTAGAACAATTGCAACCGCTGCAACGATCCTTGGCAAGGAATTGGGAAAATGTTAAGACTGATAACCTCATTTTGCACCGCCCTTGAGTAGTCCTTAGATTTCGAGTCATAGTGTCTCGATTTCTATAAAGACTTCTAGAAAGTAGTAAACGGTTACTGTAAGCTTTTTTATATTTTTAGATTACTCAAATCTTAGATTGGGCAGTGCGAATGTTGAGTCAAGTCGAAACTAATATCGTTTCAGTTGAACGAATAAACGAATACACTGAATCGCCAACTGAGGTTAGTTTCCATTTAGTAAAAGCAAGAGTCGATAATATTTATTGACTCTTATTACAAGAGTGTGCAACTGGGTATATTCTATGACTCTTATTACAAGAGTGTGCACCTGGGTATATTCTATGACTCTTATTACAAGAGTGTGCAACTGGGTATATTCTATGACTCTTATTACAAGGTTGTGCAACTGGGTATATTCTATGACTCTTATTACAAGGTTGTGCAACTGGGTATATTCTATGACTCTTATTACAAGAGTGTGCAACTGGGTATATTCTATGACTCTAATTACAAGAGTGTGCACCTGGGTATATTCTGTGTAGAAAAATTTATCCAGCGCGCGATGCATTTTCGCCTACTTCCTTCTTATTGAGAGGGAGGTACATGCCCCGTTTGTAAGTTTAATTTAGAGGTATTGCATTTGATAGCAACCCCCTTCTAAATAGTAGGGGGAGTCGGCAAAAACCCAACGCCCGGTGGTACATTTTATACCATGTATAACCCCAAGAGTTGCATAATCTCTTGTATCGCTCGCTCTTGGTAAAAGCAAGTCAAAGTCATTGACATTATTTGCATTTACAACATTAAAATCTTGACCCATATTCTCAAATGTGTATAGCACGAATCACCAGTTAGTGATATCTTCAACCCAACAAATTCCTGTAGTTGCGGTTCTGACAATTTAAACAGAAATAGCGCAGATCAAACTTGAAAAATACGCTAAATTTCGAAGCTTACCATTCACTGGTCCGAAAGTTACAGGTGAAATATTTATTAACTTGTCAAACGAAAACTGTTGGCTGAAACGATGCCCAGCTTACGTATCAAGAGTGTTTCGCATGGATTTTGGTTTAGGGTTAAACACAAAAATCTTCTAGGGAGTTGTGGGGGGGGGCGATTGTTATTAATTCAAAGATATCTTACGAAACGTCGGATGTATTGTATACCGAATTTTAAAAAGCAATGGGAATAAAGGAATTTTTGACACGGGCGGTGAGGCATATAACAGTGACAAAAAAAGCTCTCGAGCGAAACTTCTAAAAATCCAAACGCAATTTAGCACTAAATCTTAATATAAAATTTTGGTTTTACACCCTGTTAGGAGACCAACGCCTGGGTGGGGCTTATTCAATCGACCAATGCTAAAAGGCTAAATTTCAATCTGGTTTAGAGGCTAACCAATGACAGTACGTTTCAGGCGGCGTGGGAAAACGAAGAACATCAACCATCGTCGAGTTGGCCAGATAAAGGAAGCGTTGAGTTCAACTCATATTCGTTACGATATCGACCCGGGTTGGAGTTGGTGCTCAAAGATATTAATCTTCGCATTGAACCAGGAGAAAAGGTTCGTTCGATAAAGTCCCATTCACACGTAAAAGTTTTCTGCGGCGAGAATTTGCAGCTGCAACTTTCAGTGAGAACTTGCAGCTGCAAGTTGCAGCTGCAAGTTTTGTTTGAAAAAGTGCTCGCTGCAAAAACTTGCGTGTGCAACTTGCAGCTACAAGTTTTACATGACAAACTTGCACGTTCAAGTTGCAGCTGCGAGTTCTTGCGACAAAAACGTTCACGTATGAATTGCAGCAGTGGACCACAGTGTAAATTACGGTCGATTCGTTTCGATCCACGTCATTACGCAACACTGTGCTTAGAATACGGGCAATAACGCAAACGCCTGCGGCAATTTTTTTTATATTTTGATTCAACTAAAAATGAATATTTGTTTCAGATTGGTGTGGTCGGACGTACCGGTGCCGGTAAAAGTTCAATGACTCTGGCGTTGTTTCGTTTGGTTGAACCTGCACAAGGCCGAATTTTCATCGATGGGATCGATATTACTCAACTCGGGTTGCACGATCTTCGCTCGAAGCTTACAATTATTCCTCAGGTATTAAGTGTGTGTGCGCTGTTCACAATAATGTTGTCCAATTACTCAAGAAGTGGCTTGTTTACCGTCCCTTACAAAACGTTTTCAACCAATGATAGAATGCCAAACTTAGTCTCTGTAAAAAGGTAAATTCGGTTGCGCTTTCAGTAATGCTAAATTTCAGTCATACTTAAAGTTTAGCGATTTCGGGAACCCAGCCATTATATACATTGTATTATCTATATATTAAAGTTGGAACGCCCCATATACGTATATGTGATTATTTACTGATAGTCTATTAAATTCTGCAATCTTAACGTCTTCTCACATAGAGTTGACTATGGGCAACTCAGCGCAGTGTATATACGTTAAATAATATATGTAGCACAGTGTTTAACAATTGCAACACGTATACATAGTACTAAATTGTCACAAGACGTGAGAGCCCCCTCGGGCTCGAGCGTCAAGCTCCTATAGCTGAGTGTTGATGGTATACGCCTCCCACTCCAGTCACTGCAGTTCGAATCATAGCATCAAAGTAGGTCAGGTCTCAGGTGAAATGGAAAATATTAATGTGATATAGGGTTAAAGCGTGGGTTAACGAATGTCTTCTTTGATATAGTCTAAAATTTGTGAAAACGTGTGGAAACGCTATAAATGTTGACAAGGTGTACGCAAGTTATTGTGAAAATATTAATTTTTGTTCCTTGTAAATTTGTGTTGTGTTGTTTTTTGTTGTTGTTGTTTCTGTTGTTGTTTTCGTTGTTGTTTTTGTTGATATTTTTGTAGTTTATTTTAAAAAATGTTTCATTTTCTAGGACCCGGTCCTGTTCACGGGATCACTGCGATTGAATATTGATCCATTCGACCGGTACAGCGATGAAGAATTATGGACGGTTCTGGAGCATGCACATTTAAAGACGTTTGTGTCAAGTTTACCTGAAAAACTTGAACATTTTGTGACTGAGGGTGGCGAAAATTTGAGGTACAATTTTGAAATTATTTCAATTTGACCGTTTAAGTTCATCCACCCATACACAACGTACGGTGATTTTTGTTTGATTTGATCCACCTTGACCCATGGGCGTATACAAGGGGATGAATATGTGGATAGTGTCCCCTCTGGAAATTTTTGAAAAGACATGAAAAAGTACTATTAAGCCGGTTTGGAACGTTTTGATCCTTGATGTCAAAAAAATTTTATCGTTCGCTACGACTGCTTGCAAAAAAACATTTACACCGGGGTATCTCATTGCGAAAGGAAATGCTTGCTATACCTCTGCATTCACCTCTTGGTTTGTCCAGTTGTTGTGTTTGGGAACATTTTCGCCCAAATCATATATTTAACCCTTTCACTCATAGTGTATACTATGAGCAACTAAACAAGACATGAAAGCGTACTCGGCTTGAGCGTCAAGCTCCTATAGCTCAGTGGTCATCGTAAACGCCTCCCACTCGTGAGACTTTAAATGTTTTATATTCTGTATTATAGTGTTGGTCAACGGCAATTGGTATGTTTGGCACGCGCATTACTAAGAAATACAAAAATATTGATCCTTGACGAAGCAACTGCCGCTGTTGATCTCGAAACAGGTTAGATGACGTCATTTTAGTTGCTTCTAATTTAGATGGCGTCATTTTAGTCGCCTCTAATTGGAGGATTTGTCATAGACGTTTACTTCATGTAATCAACTGAACAGCGGAGATCACTCGAATTTGCAATTGCAAAAATTTCCCAAAATCGAACCAATTTTACTGTCAGTACATGTGAACAGTATGGAATCCTGTCTGATTTCTAGAATCAACCTAAATTTTATGTGTGAAAAAAACTATTTCAGATGATTTGATTCAACAAACGATTCGAACTGAATTCAAATACAGCACTGTGATCACCATCGCTCATCGACTGAATACGATTATGGATAGCACGAAGTAATTACTGTATTCTCAAATGTGTGTAGCACCTATCGCCAGTAACAGGATAAACAGGAAACGATTACCTATTGTGGTCCCAAATAAACATCATCCAATGTTGCTTTAAGGGACGTAACAGCAGTTAAGCGTATTCCTAAGCCTAAGCATAAGCCTAAGCGTTGCAAAAATGTGTTCCTAAACCTAAGCGTAAGCCTAAGCCTAAGCGTAAGCAAAAAATATAATCTTGAATCTAAACTTACTCTTTTATGAACTCACCAGAAACCTGGACGCCCCTTAAAGTAACATGGGCCTAAACATAAGTGGCGGACCGTTGTTCCGCGGACTGGAATAGAGTAAGCTTAAGCGTTAGACTAATTTTTTTGCTTAGGTTTAGGCTTTGGAATATGCTTATATTTACTGTTCTGCTTTTTGTTCAATACATTGGCCGGATTGTGTATTATTTTGCGTATTTGATTTATTTCAGGATTTTGGTGATGAAACAAGGTCGAATTGCTGAGTTCGACTCGCCGCAAAAATTGCTCGCAAACGAAGATTCGTTATTTTATTCGCTAGCAAAAGATGCTGGTTTAGTTTAAATTTCGACTATAATTTTTATGCCAGAACCGGCCTATGTTACTTTATGGGGCGTCCAGGTTTCTGGTGGGTCCATAAAAGAGTAGGTTTAGATTCTAGATTACATTTTTTTGCTTAGGCTTAGGCTTCGGTTTCGGCTTAGGCTTCGGGACACATTTTTGCAACGCTTAGGGTTAGGTTTTGGCTTAGCAATACGCTTAATCTACTGTTACGCCCCTTAAAGTAACATTGACCACAGAATCCTATATGTTTTTGATAATTAAAAACGTGTTTGGTGAACTGTTACTTAGATCAGTAGCCTTGAGAATCGTCCGGTGGAGAAAAGTGACACCAAGAACCAGAAAACTGGAAAAGACTTCGGGTTTATTGCCGCATGGAACAGCATATCAATTTTTAAATTACAAATTTTTGACGCGTAGCACCGTTCGGCGCGCCAGACAGCGTCGCACAACAAGTACCGCGACACCCTAACTCTTAAATTATACATTTATGCGAATATCATATGATATTCCAAAATTTCAACAAATATCATATGATACTCATCGAGACAGTGTAATTTGATTTTCTCACAATACTAAAAACATCATTCAAATGTGAAAAAATTTCAGAAATGAAAGTTTTGAATTCAAGACATATATGTCTCGAGTCTATTTTAATACATAACGGTCTTAAATTTCATACAATATTTCTTGAATACAAGACAATTTATTTTGTGTGTAGAGCAAGGATTGCGCTATACTCGCCGCTTGTCGTCGGATGCCGTCGCACGCCAGCCCGCTGCCCGACAAAATTTGTACATTAAACACTGTCACCCGCTAATAAATAAATTTTGCCAAAGTCAGCGTCCGGCACAGCAAAATATGGCACAACCCTAAGGCTGGTGCTATATTTTTTGAACTGTTGCAATGCCGTTGTGTAGTCTATGCCGTGGGCGTTTAGACTTTGGCTTAAGTTTAGGTTTAGGAAACTAAGTAACAAGGGTACGGAAACCTTTGCATTCTCTAAAATTAAAACTTGCATGGGGGCAGTAAACAACAGTACCCGGAAGTTAATATGCCGTTGCTTGGTGATAAATAATTATACATAGATACGGCCTCTTTTAATAGGTTATTTGCTATTTTTTAAAAAACTTTGTTTAAGCCCGGCGAATATTTGCACACCTCACACTGTAAATTTCAATGAGTTAATTAATCCACTCCGACGAATAGTTAGTTATTTTTGAGTTAATAAATGTCGCTGATTGTCACTCTGAGTTGAGTTGATTTCGGGGAAGTTGATTAATTAAACCAGAATGAGTTAAATCAACTCAGAATTATGAGTTCTGATAGTCCTAACTCAGACTGAGTGATTCAACTCATTCTGAGTTAAAATCAACTCACTGGAATTTACAGTGCAATTGTATTTTTAAACAAAATAAAACAAATGTTAAACTTTTAAAAGTCATTTGATTTTTGTTTGCATTAACTTTACTATACAGAGTTGAACAGTGACGTTCAACTCACAAATGTGTGTAGCACCTATCACCAGTTAGTAATAGATCTTCAAACTAACGAACTGCTGCAACTGCTGATCTCAATATTTACACATTAGTACATCGTACGCAACAAACGTACTCAATTTCAAACCTCACCATTTTCTGATTCGAAAGTCGCAAGACGTATCATCAACTGGTAATAGATGCTACACACATTTGAGAATACGACGTTTAGGTGCGATCTTTTAGCATCGATTGTGGAAACGGTGGCTATACGCAACACATTTGGCGTAATTTTCGAAACGAACACCAACTGCCATCGTTTGTATATTCATAATCGCAACAGAAATCAAGCATCAGCTTCGACCGTTGATTCAGTGGAACAATTTGCATCGGCGTATCTGAAACAAAAAAAATAACGACTCATATGAAAGGAAAATGTAGGCTGGCGAAGGCGTGTGGAGGGGGCAAATTTTTGGCCATTTTGGATTTCCGTAAAATTAATATGGTTGTTATAAGCAAGCATCTTTCCACACCACAGCCAATGTGAAGAACATAAAGTGCAGCAAATGGCGAGTCAAATTAGCTCTCTTCCAAATAGGCTTTTCCGGACTACATAAATTAAGTCAAATTCGACTCCGGCAGAGCCAAAATCGACTCACATGTGTCGCGCAGTGAGTCGAATTTGCCTATGGCGGAGTCAAATTTAACTCAGTTGTGTTGTCGCAAAAAGCCTATTTCAGAGAGAGTCAATTTGACTTACCATTTTTTGCACTGTAGCCGTAACAGTAATTTTAGCATATTCCTATGCCTATGCCCAAGCTCAAGCTTAAAATGAGCTTATACCTAAGCCTAAGCCTAAGCCTACGCAAAAAAGTTAGTCCAAAACTTAAAAGCTTACTCTATTGTATTCTCGCGGAAACACGGCCGATTTTTCGGGTTCTAAACGCAGAAACTCTAAACCAAATAGTTTGTGTACCAAAATGACGCTAAGAAAAATTGCTTAAACTAACTTCCAAACCATGATACTGAACATGTACTGCACGCGCGTGTATATCTCGCATATACATCACATTCTGCCTTTATATATGCTTGATTCTGCCATGATATTATCAATAATATCAAAATTCGATATAAAAGCTTTAAGTAGACTGTATGCAATTGCATTATTTCGCCGAATAATTATATAATTCTAAATTATGCACAAACCGTCATCAGGGTGCAACCGGAGGTGAAAAATACTGGAGGCGGAGGTCAGCGAAACTTGCCGTAGCCGGAGCCGGAGGCAGACCTCCTGTTGTATCTTTACCGTCATATTAACATTTTGCCCTTTACGTGTACTTATAGACGTCAATCACCAATTTTTGGGAATCCTGCAAAAGGCCCATGTTACTTTTAAGGGTATCCAGGTTTCTGATGGGTCTATAAAAGAGTACACTGGAAAAACTGGATAGTCAAATTGACTATTTTTGAAATATGATCTACGCGACTACACAAACAGAGTCAAATTCGAGTCACTGGAGTCGCACGTTTGACTCTGGCAGAGTCGAATTTGACTCAGTTTGTGTAGTCATCAAAAGCCTATTTCCGAAAGAGTCAATTTGACACACCATTTTTTGCATTGTAGGTTCAGATTCTAAATCACATTTTTTGCTTATGGTTACGCTTACGCTTAGTAGTAATACGCTTAATCTAATACTACGCCCCTAAAAATAACATTGGCCCTGCAAAAAATGCAACGCATCCTGACTGATTATATTTTGTACCACGCGGAACCCATCCACTTGCATGCACTTTTGCTTAAAAATGATACAATGTTTGTAAATTAGCTAAATTTTGTTTTCGAAATAAATAGAATTTAAGCTTTGAACAAATATATATTAACGCAATAGCTTTCAATTGTATCACAATATACGACCCATGTAAAGATCAGGGGCGGAACGTTTGATTGCGGGACTGCAACTAAAAGTGATATTGGCACTTCGGACCATAATTAACATGTACCGTTAATGCAATTACAGGAGTTTCGTATTTAAGTTCGCGCGGGTAAAGCCTATTTGTTTTCGTCATGCAATCTAACTAACGACTCGAACAGAAACGCTTGGTAGAGATCTATGGCGATGCCAGGGAGGGGTGGCTCAGGAGACAGACCCCGTTCCCTTTTTTGGGATTTTTGTTCAGGAGTTTTTAGGTGTTTTTTTCGATTGGTAACGCAAGAAACCCGTTTCTGAATTTTCATAGGAGGTGACTCGGTTTCCAAAATCGTGTCTACACACATGATTGAAAAATTGTTAGGTTTTTGGGCCAATGTATAAAACATAGTCGTGGTATGAGCATATGTGTAAGCCTAAACCTAAGCGTAAGGATAAACATATACCTACGCGTAACTTTAAGCCTAAGCCGAAACAAAATAATTAGTCTACACAATTAGGATACTGTACTGCAGTCCTGTGTAGAATTGGTCGGCCCCTGATCTCTACATGGGCCCAAATTTGGGCCAATGTAAAAAACAGGGTCGGAACAGTATTATAAGCATACTCCTAAGCCTAAATCTAAGCCTAAACCTAAGCCTAAGCCTAAGCCAAGCAAAAAAGATTATTCTAAAGCTTAAGCTTACTCTTTTCTAGTCCCAGAGAAAAATCTTCCGCCCCTGATCTTAACATGGGTCCAAATTTGTTACGCCTAAACCAATATCTAAGCCTAAGCCTAAACCTAAAAGCGTTCCAGATTTTTAAACCTCTCGACCACGCAGTTAGCAGGCCAATATAACTAACATCGGCCGTTTTTTGACGGCGGTGTTCACAAAATGGTGTCACGGGATACTGTAGACCATACTAAATTAAATTCAATCTTTCAAAGTAACATTGGCCCAAAACTCAATGTTTAGTGCAATGCTTAACCCGACCAGATTTTAGATTGACAAGTAAAATGAATACTGGAATTGTAATAGCGGAAGTAGCGGTGGTATTAAAACCACAGCACACGGAAGTCAAACAAAACAGATCCGCCTAGGCTAATACCAACTGTGCATGATACTCTTTAACATGAGTGTGCAACTCTGTCGGTCCCGTATGGTACAAAATGTACCACTGGGTGTTGCGATTTTGGCTGACCCCCCGATACCGCTGGCTGGCAAGGAAATTTTGGTCACTAGGAGTATTAATCTAAGTTTCGTTATTTTTATGCGTATACTGTAGTGAGCCAAATAAAAGGGGGACTGATATTTATTTGACCTCTCCAGAGGGTTCCCCCCTGTTATTCGGTTACGGACTGTTGTTTATTTTTACCCGACCTCCGCCACCCTTCGTTACTGAGATATTTCCGGTATTGCAACTATCCGTTGAATTAAACGTTCGTTTGTCTTGTGTCAATAGCTTGAGCGACCATGCAAGGTTATACTTTAAGGAATATACTTTCAAAATTTAAGTACGCCTTAAAGATTCGAACCCAATATTATTTGGTCCTGGAGTCATTGATGCGCTACAATTAGGGATAATTAACATTTATGGACTCTAATTAAAGTTTAGTGACTCTATCCGCTTACGGATTCTTATTATGGATACGGACTTCTATTGATTCGGACTCAAAATGGGCCCCCTCTTACTACCCCCTCTTATTCGGGTCACTACAGTAGTTGGTTGTAAAACCACTTATTAATTATATATCCGGATAATGGCTCCGGCTCCGACCCCGGCAAAAAATCGACATCCGGCTTCGGTATTTTAACTTGCCGGATATTATTTTTTGAAAAACTTCAAAAAAATTTATACCCTCATTCGTATTTATGCCTAGTACCATATCAAGGTGCAACAGAATCTAAATTTGGCCAGAACAGAAACGGGAACAAGAATTGAATTTCTTTGCAGGAACCGGAACAAGTACAGGAACCGAAATTTAAAATCATTTTCATCACCGAATTACTGTTAAACTTTTAAGAAAACTTTGCCAAAAAATGGCTTAAGCAAATTTTGAGCTATTTCGCAATCAAGTTTTGCGAAAACACATCCGAAGCAGTGTATTTAATCGGATGAAATTAATTGCAAAACCACTCATTTGGAAATAACAATTTTTCAAAGACAACGTTTTGAATGTTGAAATGATTGTGAATAATTTGACACAAAACCGTATAAATTTCGGTTCCTGCAGCTTTAAATACAGGAGCAGAAACAGAAACAGGAATTGAATTTATGCGGGAATTACGGTTGAACTCTGATATATATTATATACATATATTTATATGTTTTTGGCCCATTTATATAAATCAGGGGCGGACCGTTTTTTCAAGGGCGGAGTCAGCTAACCTTAAGCTTCTGATTATTTTTTTGCTTAAAGCTTTAGGCACAGGAACGTTTTTTATATCTCAATTGTATTGGCAGAAAAATACACCATGAAATAAACATTTCAACATAAATATATTCGCTTTCCGTGTTTTTTGTTATCCTTATTTGTTTCTGTAATTTTACAGTTTGTTTATGGCCTCAAGACTCGCTCATACAACAAAATATTCTTATAATTAATAAAGTTGCATAGTGAATTCATAGCACCTGCCTAAAATAAATACGGTTATCAAAGCTGGTCAATGTAAAGAACATGGGCGGAACAGTATTATAAGCATATTCCTAAGCGTAAGCCTAAGATTAAGCATAAGCATAAGAATGAGCATATTTCTAAGCCAAAGCCTAAGTGTAAGCCTAAGGCAAGCAAAAAATAATAGTCTAAAGCTTAAGCTTACTCTTATGTAATCCCACAGAAAAACGTTCCGCCACTGATCTTTACATGGGCTACGAAGCCTAAAATGCTAACGGTAAAGCTTAGCGTAAACGGTTTAAATGTAGGTTAAACTAAAGTTACTACGATACCGTATAGTGACGGACGGCACCTGACGGCTGCTGACGGCACTGGACGGCGCCGCACGACAATTATAGCGCCAGCCGAAGACTAAGGCCGAGCCTTTATGTTTCAGAAAAGTCTACTCAAGACACTACGCCTAATCCTAAACCTTTACCTAAGCATTTACACAAGCTGAAGCCTAAGCCTAAGCCTAACGTTTTAAGCATACTAACAACTGTTTGCAATTACGAATTTCAAAATTTTACGCTTATAAAAGTTAAATATGTCGAATACTAAAAGAATGTGAAAATTCGGGTCCAACCACTTCGAGTTCCACAAAAATGAAGACGTTTTGCCAACTGCTGATAGGAGCTACACACATTTGAGAATACTTGTACACAACTTATCCTTCGCTATTGAGAATCGCTGCGCTATTTGAGGCTTGCAGCGAACGCATACTAGCGTAACTACAGGGGGTGTGGGAGGTGTACGGCCCCCCAATATAATTTTTTTAGTGTTAAAATGTTTTTTGTGAAAAACTATTTTCCTGCAGATTTTTTGTGATAAAATGGTAAGGTCCCTCCCTACCTTACAATTTTTCCCTTCAGAAGATTTTTTGGTGATAAAATGATAAGGTCCTTTACTTTACAATTTTTGCGTTTCATATCATGTTTTCACATTAATTTTATGATAAAATGTTTCACTGTGTGACCGATGTAAAGATCAGGGCGAAACGTTTTTCAGTGGGACTGTAATAGAGTAAGCTTTAAGGATTATATTAATTTTTGGTTCATGCGTACGCTTAGGCTTAAATATAAACTCATTGTTAACCTTAGACTTAGGCTTTTAGGTTTAGGTTTAGGAATATGCTTATACTACTAATACGGCTCTGTTCTATACATTGACCCATTGTGTTAAACACTTTCCTGAAAGTAAGCATGGGTCAAAGAGATTATACTGTTACTCAGTACGCCGTCTCAGGTAGCTCACCTTGCTAAAGCTAAATTTTTGTTAGCATAAGCATAATCCTAATCAAAGTCTAAGTCGAAGCAAAAAAACATAGTCTAAAGCTTAAGCTTACTCTATTGCAGTCACACAGAAAAACGTTCCGCCCCTGATCTTTACATGGGCCCGTGTGGGCAATACCCAAACCAAAATCTTGGGTTCGCCCATGTTTGAAAATCACTTCCCCGCATTGGAGTCGTCGTACGACGAACGCAAATTGAACTCAAACAACACAACTCTGTTCAGTTGAACTTTGAACTAATTTTGTGAAATTGCTGCATTTCAAAAATAATAATTTTAACTCAACTCGAAACGTGTATTTTCGGATATAATTAATTCAAATATTGCGAAATAAATGTATAGATTCTAATTAAACACCTGGTACTTTTTGGAAATCTTATTAAAATTAAAACCAAAACTTTTGAATTGTGCGCGTTTTAGTTAAATTCTTGTAGCCAGAGTTTCACCCACGTATACAAGTTTCCCAAAATCCTAGCGTTTCACACGTTTTCAAAATGTATACTCATCAACGAAGACATCCGTTAACCAACGCTTGAAGCTTACAGTATTTTGCAACATCAGTAAGTTATACCAATAGTGGATAATGACAAGAGTGTGCAACTCTTGGGATTCCGCATGGTACCAAATGCGCCACCGGGCGTTGCGTTTTTGGCCGGTCCCTTCCTTGTTTAGACGGGGGTCGCTATCACATGAATACCCTTAAAGTAAACTACAAGGGGGCCATGTTTGACGCCGCATACATAAAGTGCCATGGGTCGCACCGGTTGTACCCCTCTAAATTCAGACGGGGGTAGAGCAAAAACGCACCGCGTGCCGGGTATCTTCTTTTCCACACCGAATGTGCTCAGTTGCACACTCTTCTTAACTAGTGATTATCCAGTCATGGTTATGTACAAGAGTTAAATACGGTACTGTGTACCCACAAATACAAAAGATAAACACAGTACACTGTAAATCCCAATGAGTTTATTTTACTCAGAATGAGTTGAACCCACTCAGAAGTCTGAGCTCTAAATAAAGTCTTTCAGAACACAGAATTCTGAATTGAATTAGCTTATTGTGAGTTAATTAATTAACTCACTCGAACCAACTCAGAGCGAGTTAATGTTTACTGTTTTTAACTCAGAAATAACCAGAAATGACTATTTCGCTCTCCTTCTCAGTTGATTAATCAACTCATCGGAATTTACAGTGTAAAATAATGTTATACTATTCAGAATAGTTATAATCATGTTCAATGACGAACCGAATTTTGATTTGCACATTTGGACGGTTTCGAAAGTTCGCAGGTTCAATTGCCATTTGTTGTCTAAACTCTTAATGATGGTAGCTATGTATTTACTAAATTTTGAACTTGAAACATGTGGCTAATTTATATATCAGGCCGGTAACTGTTTAGTGTAAGCATATTCCTAAGCCAACGCGAAACGTTATGCCAATACCTAAGCCGATGTGTAAGTCTAAACAAAAAAATAGTCTAAAGCATAAGCTTACTCCATAGCACTCGCACAGAACAACGGTCCGCCTCTGACGTCATACATGACGCAACAAAAATGTTTCTTTGTTGAAATGAAATATTGAAAAATTTTCTATTCTGGTTTGAAATCATTGGCCAAATGAATAAAGCCAATCTTGGAAACCTCTGATTTCAGTTCAATTGTACGAATTTATTCGGGGGACACAAGAGGTTTTGAATTCGATATATAAAATCAGCAACGTATTTTATAACTCAGCTTTTTCAAAATCACTCTAAGACGAGGGCGTGCTGTTTAACAATTTGTATCAGGGTCAAGGCCGTAGTCAGCTCAACAGAGCCAAACCTATTGGGCCAATGTAAAGAACTGAGGCGGAACAGAATTGTAAGCTTATTCCTAAGCCTAAGCCTAACCGTAAGCCTAAGCCTAAGCGTAAGAATGAGTTTATTCCTAAGCCTAAGCCTAAGCCAAGCAAAAAATAGTCTAAGGCTTAAGCTTACTCTTTTCTGGTCCTACAGAAAAACGTTCCGACCCTGAACTTTACATGGGCCACCTATATTAGGACAGGCAGGTGGCTGGTTTTACTAAACTTAAGGGGGCTGAAATTTCCGTTTGTGGGTAAAAATTTGAGCTACTCAGCCGGTAAGCCCCATCAATCCACAGTCCTGATTGGCATTTATTTAACGGTGGACGCTTGTTCGTAAGCTGACACCAATCAAATGACAGAAGCGGGTTAAGGAACAAAGTTAAAGGTCAAATAACTGTAAATGCGGATAATCCCCACCGGTTTCAATTTGAAAAAAACCATAAGACATACAAGTTTTGGCCAGCGCATAGACCAGGGCACATCCGGTTGTATAAACTAATTCCAAAAACTAAGCGTCCAAAAGGGACTACACCTAAACCTAAGCATAAAGCTTATGCCTAAACCGAAGCCAAAAAATTAGTCTAAAGCTTAAGCTTATACAATTGCAGTCGAACAGCAAAAAACGTTCCGCCTCTGATTTTATTATGGACCCAACTTTTAGTATAATAATCATATCAAAAACAAAACAAACTAAATAATATATCACAATTGTTATCAAACTCAGCTTCACAAGCATAACAATGAAAGACAGCTAAACTGAACGTTCATTCATAAAATCGGTTTCGTTCACAGCGTTTATCCCAACAGCTCTTTCACGACTAATTTATCGCTGACGCATTTTTACAAGCGTTCGAAGCAATGACAGCGACTGCAGTAGCGCAACCATTTGTGTTATGGCTTGAATAGAGATATTTTTGTACGCCAAAAATTAGTCTGAATAATACGCGTATGCTTTGACTTAGGCTTATGTTTAAAGTTTAAGGTACAGCAAGCAAATTTCTAAGCCTAAGCCTAAGCGTAACAATGAGCTTACACATAAGCCTAAACCTAAGCCTAAGCGTAACAATGAGCTTACACCTAAGCCTAAACCTAAGCCTAAGCGTAACAATGAGCTTACACCTAAGCATAAACCTAAGCCTAAGCGTAACAATGAGGTTATAACTAAGCCTAAGCGTAACAATGAGCTTACACCTAAGCCTAAGCGTAACAAAGAACGAGCTCATACCTAAGAGTAAGCCTAAGCCCAAGCCCAAATCTAGGTCTAAGCTAAAAAAATAGTCTAAAGCTTAAGCTTATACACTCTGTTGTTGTCTCGTATAAACGCGTTTCGCCCGCTGATCTTTGCATGAGCCAAGTGAAATTAATTTTATTATATTCAGCAAGGGAATTTATAATAAACCAGCACAGTTTTTATTCAAATAACTTTTTTGAAATTCAAATTTACTGCTGAAAAGTCTCAAGGAACTCAGCTGCCGTCCGCGTAGCCAGCCGCCACCATAAATGACTTGACCAGTTGAGCGATACAATAAATACACAGCCCTGACTGTCCCTTTAGGTACACCAAACCTAACAAAGGTATGTGGAATTGACAATGAAATATTAGACCATTGCGGGTTCGATCCCTGGCCTGTGTCGACCGCAACAACAGTATGCTAACCACTACACCACTGGCCCGCAATACCACGCGGCACGTCGCACCGCCATATTAACAGCTGCGACAACATATAAGTTGAACCAGTAAATTCAACGGTATGATAGATACTCTATGCAAACTAAACGTGTCGTTGTGGGTGTGATGGATCACATACTTCGCCTTTCGGTATATTTCTAAAATTTAAGCTCTATGGTACAAAATATCCCATAGAATAATGTAATGGATAGACCTGAGAATCGAACCCTGATCAGAATCCGTAATTTTGGGTTCTTTCGGTTGTCCCCCGGGCCGGTGTTTGCCCAAAATAGGTTGAATTTTAAACAATTTTTTGCATATTTCAACTTCTCATGTCCTCCTCTGATCGGTCCACATTCAAGTTTGAATTTGTGAAAAAATAGACTTTTAAGGTCCGGAGACTACCCTTGGGACCAACAATTCTGTCGTTAAAAAGTTAAACAAATTAAATACCATTCGACGCAGCTGGCGGAGCTGGGCTGAATGGTGTTAAATACTCAACAATCAGAAGTCCGGTTAACGAGTTGTGATTAAATAACTAATTTGGCGCCGTCCCAAATCATTGGCAGCAGGCCAAATCAGTTATTTGATCATACCTCGTCAACCCGACGTTTTAACGCGGAAAATTTAACACCATTCAAGCCGACTGTGTAAGTTGAGTCGGATGGTATATAACATGTTAAACTTTCTGACAAAAAAGTATTTTGTTTTCGGGTCCCAAGGTGGAACCTTGAGACCTTTAAAAGTTGCATTTTTCAAAAATTCAAATTTGAGCGTGGAATCATCAGACCAGTCAAGTTAATCAAACGCCGACGGGGGTTCGCTCCGGTACAATTATTGCCGAGATTTCGTGAAATAAGCGTAAAACCAATATTTATCACGCTACAGATATTTGCTAAAATTAGCAAACTAAATATAACTTTTACTACCTAATTTCGCCTCACCTCTGGCTCCGGTAAATTTTATGGACCTCCGGTTCCGACTTCGGTTTCGGTATTTTCACCTCCAGTTGCACCTTGGTGAGTGTACCTCACTCAAACTAAAAATAGACAAATGTTTTAGGAATTGCGGATGCAACCGATTGCTAAAAGTGAAATTAACTGCAATTTTTGTAATTTCACAAGGCCGATTGCGCGACAGTGCCATTTCCAATCATATCGGGGTTTCATTGAATGGTACAAACGAGGGAGGGGTGATCCGTTGGCTATGCTGTCCCTTCTATGGCCAGCACAAAAATGTACCACGCACAGAGCAGTTGCAGCAATGCAACCGTCTCTTCAATATCAGGTTCAAAATTAGCCTGAAAATAAACCAGGAAAACAGGTCTGTTTTTCAAAATATACCGTGCAAGAAGTGACTATAGATCCAAGTAAAACTTATTAGCCATTAAGATCAAGCATGCTGGTAGTGTCGGTCCAACCGGAGGTGAAAAATATCGAACCCGGAGCCGGAGGTTAACAAAATATGCCGAAACCCAAGCCGGAGTTGACACCGAAGGTGAACCGAAATCAGGTAGTTAAAATTATGTTTAAGTTGCTAATTTTAGCAAATATCTGAAAAATGTTGTTAAATCTTTTAGCGTTACGCTTATTTTCTTACGGAATCTCGGCTCAGTTTTTCATCAAAACTGTACCAAAAATTTAAACGAAACGCAGCAAACAAACAAATTTTGTAAAACTCTGCAAAATTTCACGACCAAAATTGCCGGAACCTTCGGCAGAAATTCTACCAGAACCGAAACTAGAGGTTGATTATCTGCCAGAACTCAATTCAGAGGCAAACATCCGGTTGTACCCTGCTAGCTAGGACAGTAAATATTAGGGGTTAAGTCTCCAGCTATCCAAAAAGCTACGGTGTCATGATTACGGGATGGCTTCGCCACGAATTTAATGCTTTTAATGTGCTCCCACTGTCCTAAAAATTTTCGCCATTCAACCCTATGCGCCGGCATGTATTTTACTGGAACAATGGTACAGTTTTGAGACCGGATTCAAACTGACCAAGTTATGTCGAAATCTCGCAGCGCCATTTCTGAATCCCGATTCGTTCGAATCCGCTTCGCTAGTTTCGTATTCTTCACCAGTCGCTGAATTCACCAATACATCTACGGACGCTTGTGATCCACGCTTGGCCTCCGATCCCAAGCGTAGCGTGAGAAATGACTTCGTAACGCCATTTATGTCACTATTGTCTATTTTGTTGTCTTGGGCTTTTTCCAGTTGTTTCATCTTTGAACTTTGGAACAAATCCGCCAAATTTTCTTGACTCAGAATTGATTCAGTTCGTTCAATTGAAGGTCGATCATCTTCTGATTCGCTGTGACTGCTTTCGTTCGAATTGTCATCCGAATTGTCGTGTGATGAATAAATACTCTTGTGATCGTTAGCTAGTCGTCGTTTGCCTTCATCCGCTATTGTTGGTCGTTTGTTGAGATGATTGTTCGCTGCTTCAAAACTAAAATTCTCGTCGTGTGATGAATAAATACTCTCTTGATCGCTAGCTAGCTGTGGTTTGGCTTTATCCGCTATTGTTGTTCGATTGCTCAAATGATTATTTTTAGTTTCGAATTTAAAATTTTGATGCTGTGGCCGAGAATGATTTTCTTTTGGATCAGATTTTAAATTGAGGGCCGGAGAATTTAAACCAGAGTTCAGTTGAACGGAATATTCAGTTGCCGGGTGCTCTTCGTGCTTTTTAGTTTTCAAATGTTTCGAGCTCACGCGAGAAGCGGTTGAATGAGTTGAAAGCCGCCGTTGTTGAAACGAACGCTGAGATGCAGTTTCAATTGAACTTTCATCAACCGAAAAATTGTCAACGCCAGTTGAACTTTGAATTAAAACTTTGTTGATCATATCGTGAAGTGTGTTACGTAGCTGAAATGTTTTCAAATTTTCCATTTTTTGAGCAATTTTTTGCACCGATTTTGAATAAATTTACATATTGCTTTTTAGGATTTACGATTTTTCAAAATTCAAGTACGAGCGCCCATAGTCAAAAAGGCCTAACCCCTGTACAAAAATTTTTGTTCTTATATTAAGTTATTTCAAATTTATACATGACCTCTCATCAGGTGACAAATTGTCATAAGATTTGCGAAAGGTATTCAGTAGTGATGGGCATGGGATATTTTTATCCTGATATTTGGAACTAAATTTTCCATTGTTGATATCCGAAACTCGATTTTCCGTTTTTGGGTTCCCAAACCTCAATTTTCGTTGCTCAAGCACTTGTTTTAACTTATTTCTGTAAGGGAACTTCCCTTACCCACAAGCTGATTGCTATGAGCGTAAAATTTACAATTCTATATATAGTTATTTATTTTGCAATTGCTTCAATAGTGTTCGGGATTCGGTTTAGACGATTGTTACTGACTAATAAATAGTTGCGTTGGCCACTTGAGATAGAGCTGATTTGATTTGTTTCCGTCTGGGTCAAACCACTGCAACGGAGATTCTATCGAATGTCGCCCTTCCCTCGAACTACATATACAGGAATAGTTTTACGGTCCAAGAAAAAAGAACCACATTAAAATATACTTACGCTAAATCGTACCAACATCAGTTCTGGCTCTCATAACCTCCCCTGATAACTCACAGTTAAATTTCAATTTTTCAAGGTTTTAAAAATGTATTTTCAAAAGTTCAGAAATCTATATTTTTTCATGCATATTATTGCGTAAAAGCGACGCGCTGAGTTAATTGCGTCATTTTTTGCGTTTGATGACTGCTTTAAATCAGCTAATTTACTATTAACCCCTTTTCACATTGAGTTGCCTGTAGGCAACTCAGCGCAGTGTATATACGTTAAATAATATATATCGTGCCGTGTTAACAATTGCAACACGTATACATAGTACTAAATCACCACAAGAAGTGAGAGCCCCCTCGGGCTCGAGCGTCAAGCTCCTATAGCTGAGTGGTGATGGTATACGCCTCCCACTCCAATCACTGGAGTTCGAATCCTAGCCTAAAAGTAGGTCTCAGGGGAAATAGAAAATATTCATGTGGAAAAGGGTTAATTTCACGACACAAATGTAGGGGGAAACCTATTGTCTAATAACCAAGCTTTCTGAATAAGTTTTGTACTTTTTATCTTTTTCAGAGTGGGAGACTGTGGCTTTCTTGAACCTTCCGCATTTTGAAAGAACACTAAACAAGATTGGGTTGTCGCCTCCCATCCCCACGTTAAGCTGTTCATTATTCAAACAGCTAGAATCGCTGATAAAGTACTTTTGGACTCTTTTGGCGTGTGATAAGAAATCGCTTAGAGTGGTGGGTTTGAATTCAAAAGTTATGAGCAAATGCGGTCTGGTGTCATGAAGCCAGTTTTTACTAATTAGCATCATACTCAGTTAGGCTTGGTGTCTTATTAAATCAAGAGCGGCCAGAATTTAAAAGACGTCCAAAATGCATTTTCGCAACGCGACTTGGCATATGTAAGTATATACATAAATTTCGTTGCTATAAGGACGGTGAAGGTTAAGATTAAGAGACGCTAATTCGTCTGGGAATGGGTGCCAACAGTATTTGCATGTGTGAATAACATATAAAATTTCCAAATAAACAGTTGAACAAACAAAAAATTGCATTTGTGCTATTGCTGCGTGCAGTCAAAAAAAGCAATTTATATATGCAGCACTTGCAGCTGCAAACACAAGTTGCTATTTTACCTCACTGCAATCGCTTGACAAACTTTGCTGTCCAATCGAATCAACTGACGCTCGAGACGATAGTCGTCTACGATTAATGTTCCCTCGATATCCAGTTGTGATATCATAAGGTTTAGTTGACAATTTTGAATTCAAACTTCGTTTCGATGTTGAACTTTGAGCTGAACTTTCACGGCTATTCACGGCGTTTAAAGTTCCATTCAATTTTTCAACCGGCGTTTCACGTTGATTATTGGCGTTTTGTTGATCACAAGTTTTCGTTGACAGTTGCTGATCCTAGTTGAATTTCGTACTCAAACTTTGAACTGAACTTTGACGGCTGTTTTCGGTGTTCGGTGTTCCATTGAAATTTCTATCCTGCTGGTTTGGTGAATTAGAATGTTCTTGTTCTTCAACAATACGTTCTAAAGATTCAAATGATTTCACCGAATTATAATCGTCAACAGCGAGATTTGTG
>JASANG010000790.1:0-27245 GCA_030248215.1 Enoplolaimus lenunculus
GAAAAGAACTCAGGTTAGGCAGTACCATAACTGCCCTTCAGGATCAATTACTGCGGATGCGGTGGATCTCGAACTCACGACGTACGGATTGCAGACTTGGTGCAAAGCGGAACTGAATTATACCAAAAAAAAGGAATCGGAACAGCAAATTTATAACGGAATTTGGAATCGGAACTAGAAAGTTTGTGACTGACAAATGTAATATTGATTTAGGGTGTCCGTTGGCTCTCAACAATTTTCAGATACGTCACCATGAACAAATTAAAGATAATTTCTGATTCTGTAAAGCTAAATCACAATTATTAATAAGTTAACTCATCGAAAGCAATTGAATAGATAAAATGGTACAGAATTGTTATGCAACGTTTCACAAAAATTATGATTAAAATTAACATATCAAATTTCCGATTCCGACTGATTGTGCAGTTGAAATCGGAATTGGAACTGGTTTTGAATCAGAATTTTAAACAGAATCGGAATTCCGATTGCATCCTTATTACACGGTCCGCTGCCGTAACCACTGACCTACGAAACTAAGCAAACTTTTCGCTACAACGGATCGATCTACCGCAAAACCATACGAATAAAGAGTCTCGCCATTTTTCCCGCCACAATATTTAATAGGTTCTCAAGAACTTACTTTGCCCGAATAGATTTCAAAGTAGCTGCATGACACCACGAGATTATCCTTGGAATGTTGCTTGTGTAACAACCGAAATACATTATCAAGCTGAAACATTATTTACACATTAATGCACATCTAAATAGCAAGACTAAACTCAAGTTTAAACAGTCATGTCAACATACACATTTAAGATCAAAAACTGTTTTTACTATAATTAGTACTAGGATTGATAATGCTAGCACTATTTTCTGTATGGAAGCTTCTCGAAATGAGGTACCAGCTCAATATGAAGAAGCGATATCCGGCTTCGGTAATACTTGTTTAACGAACAAAAGCAACATTTCTCATAACGGCAGACGTAAATGAGTAAAAAAGAAAACTGCGTGTTCACAAAAGTAATTTACATACAACTACTAGAAACAACAAATTTATACCGGAATTGTAATCGGAACCGAAATCAGAACTAGAAATTTTCGTACCGGATAATTTGTATTGAATATTTATGGGTGTCTGTTAGCTGGCACCAATGTTCAAAATCGTCGCACGAGCAAGCTGGCTATGATTTTTGGTTCTGTAGAAGCTAAACTAAAATTGGAATTGAAATTCATTTTAAATCGAAGTTTAATCCGAATTGCAATCTCGGCTGCACGAAATCACAATTTCAGTTGCACCCTGACAACTACAAAGTCACTAATCAAAAAACCAACAAGTTCTTCGTAAGCCATACTGATGTACACAATGAAATATGCACAATTCTAGTACCTGTAAACGCATATCTGCCTTTTGTGCAATCTTGCGATTTGCCGTGAAAATCGCCTCCCATAGTATGCGTTTTGCCGCTGCCAGTTTGACCATACGCAAAACAGGTGGCAAAGCCTTGATCAAATATTGTTTTGACTAGTGGCTGTGCTGTGAACCTACAGCAAGAATAGAAGCCCGTACAAAACACCGTTAAAAATAAAACTAAATGCGAAACAATACATAGTACGTGCGGTTGTTTTTGGTTAAACAATAGTGCATGATACAAGAGTGTTCAACTTTTCCGGTTTCGCATGGTACAAAGTACCCGACACGCGTTGTGTTTTTGACCGACTCTCCTTATTTAGAGGGGGTACGACTATGTTAACCACGGCACTTCATATACATGCGGCATCAAAAATACTCTGGTGATAGTTCAATTTGGGGGGTATGTAATTGCGACCCCTTCGCTAAATAAAGAGGGTTGGCCAAAAACACAACACCCGGTGGTACATTTTGTACCACACCGGACCCGCTGTGTTGCACATTCATATGAAGGACTATCATGCACCCTTGGTTATATTGACTGTTTCAAAGTTGAATACCCATTATTTAGGCGGGTATTTAAAACTTAGTGTGTCGGTATATCAGAGACAAATATCATTTTCTAATATTGAGACCAGCAGAATGCCGAATGTCAATATATATCCTCCGTGAAATGTGCTTTCACTTTTCATCGGAACTCCTGTAAATATTTTAAGCTTTCATCGTAAATCATAAAGTATAAACTTAAATATAAAAATTAACGTTTGAATAAATTGTTTACAGAAGGCGTTAAATTTTAGTAGCTTGAGTTTGCTCACCAAATTCCTTTTTATGCAGCTTAAAAATTAGGCCCATATTCTCAAACGTGTGTGGCAACTATCACCAGTTGGCAGTGGCTGTTCGAACTAACTAACTAACAATTGCACTTGTTGAGTTGATGATGACGATGATATTTGTGCAGCACGTCTCCGATAGGAATATGTGACCGGTACCAAGCTAATGATTTAGGATACCGGCGACCCTCAGAAAGTCCGCGTCCTTTTCGGTTCGTTGAACAATGCATTTCGCGGGTTGTCTCTATCAGTTAATTGGTTGCGTTGTAACACCAGTGGAAGTATCGGGCAATCGTTGAAAATATGCGTTACATCTTCCTCACCCACTCAGCATCTGGGACATATATACTGCTGGCTGGGTCGTCATCTTTTCTAGTCAACCACGTACGATAAAATGCAAGTAGTGCAGTATCGCCGCCTAATCTGAATCGCGAAAATATTGGTAGTGTTTTTGCCGACATGCCTTGTTACGCATGTTGAGTTCAAAACTGACACAGGAGTAGAGCAAATCACATGCCAAAAATGTACTGAACTTTGAGCCTCAGTATTTACTGGTTCAAAAGTTATACGACCTATCACCAACTGGTGATAGGTGCTACACACAGTTGTGAATACGGGCCCTAACCAAAGAAAAACAAAACACGCGATTAAATAACGTTTTCATTTTGCGCTATAGTCAATCAACAGTTAATTCAGTGATGTAATTTTTTGTAATTCCTATTCTGGTTTCTTGTTCCGACAAAAAGAGAATTCTTTTCCGATTCTTGTCTCCTGTGAAATGCAGCTCCTGTTGGAACCGGAGAACTGAGCTAACATACTTATAAACCATTTCGTTGGTAACACATTCGTCCATCGCATAATCAAAACGAAACATCTGATTTTCCAGATACTTTGTCAGATCAACTTTCGTTTTCGGTTCGTGAACGATACAATGATCGCGATTCGGAATGCTTATAACGTCGAGTTCTTTCCGAGTAACTTCTGAAAACAAACTATACTACAGGGTACAATGCCGAACTAGATTAGACCGGAGTCGGAACTAGTATTAAACCGGAATTCCAATCGGAATGGAATTCCACATGTACCCTGTCATACTATTAATTAACTTAGAAGTCATGTAAATTTTTTACGGGCCATGAGGAAGTTAAAACACGTAATATTCATAAAAAGAACAAAATACGCTCCACACACTTGATAAGTCAGTATCTGATTAAAAATACGACAAAGCAATTACGCTAATATGCAAATCAGTTATTATCTAATTATTCATTTATCGGGTTTGAAGGTTTGCAAACCATTTATTCAGATTCCTCCCAACAAAAAACCCTTCAGTAACCCTAATATTTGTGAAATCATTTAAAAGTCCTTGTTTAGGCATATCAATTACGCAAATATGCAAAGTAGCTTTTAGCTATATGCAAAGTAGCTATTAGCTAACTATTCGATCATCGATTTTGAAATTAGACAATTTGTTCAGATTCCTCGGACGTAAATTGCTGAAATTAGATTGCTTATAACCATAATAATTAGTGAAATATTCTAAAAAGTCCTAATTTAGGCTTAACAATTATGATAATATGTAAATTAGTCATTAGCTAACTATTCATATCGGTTATGGCGGTTTGTAAACAATTTATTCATATTTCTCGCCCCCCAAAATCCTTTAGTACTAACATTAGATTGCTTGTAACCCTAATGATTAGTGAAATACAGTAAAAATCCTAATGTAGGCTTAACCAATTATGCAAATTAGCCTGTAGCTAATAAACGGCTTAAAATTTTAAAACCCCAATGCGAGGTTAACAAACCAGGATAATAAGCTTTCAAACAAAAAAGTCTATCAAAATCGGTTCAGCGGTTCTTGAGATTCCTTTCGGACGGACAGACCGATATCCACCTTTCGACCCCCAAGTGCAAAACAGGGTGGCACCGAATCAACGATTTGACCGGATCCGAATCCATTGCAATTTGCCGAATCCGAATTCAAATCTGGCATGTTGCAAATTTCAGTTATATCTATAATTTTGTTTCCGAGCATTGACGTAATGCCAGCCGCAAAACTTTTAAACGCTAATATATTTCGTGCTCGACCTCAGTTTTGAGATTTATGACTTGAAACAAAATTTTTTTATTGATATACCAAGATATTGCCTAACACTGTTGGCGGTGTTTCGCTCGCTAAATATTTGAGCGTCCGGTTTCTGAATCCTTAAATGCAGGAACAAGAGTTGAATTCTTCCAGAAATTCTGATCGGAGCAGGGATTAATGTGCAACTCTGGTGAAAACATATATTTATTTTACAGCTATACCTACGTAGAGAGGTATCAACAACGTACATATATACTAAAAGATTGGTTACCCTTTTTATTCAATGGCCTTTTCCTGACTACAACCGTAATTTTCTGATCACGAATAGCATCGGTTAATTTCAGCGGATTAAAATCCAAAGTTTCTTGATATTCTCTGAAAATTAAGTAAGTATTTATGTGCGTTCAGTACGCACTGAATATGATAACAAACCAAAAGACAAAAATAAATACTAAGTTTTGCGGAGGACGAGGACTTGAGGAAGGATGCAAAACGGAACTGGAATTATACCAAACGGAATCAAAACAGAACATTTATACCAGAAACTTTAAAAGCGCAGGGGCGTACGCAACGCAGGATTAAATTCAGAGGGATTCCGTTCCCATATAAAAATTTCAAGAGGTATAGAGCGGGCTATTTTACATTTTCCAAAAACAATGACTAACAACACTGCACTCCTGTTAACTTTCGGTATCGATCATTGCAAAATTGGCGTGTCCGGGCACCTTTTCGCTCTCAAAAGTTCAACGCTGATTCCAAAGCGTAGAAACGTTTCACTCAGCAAACTTTCTGGTGTTTCGCTGGCGGGGTGGCAGCCCATCATCATCATCATCATCATCATTTGCGTAACCCAAAGGGTCGTTTGCAGCTCGCGATTTTATCAACCAATAACACAAACCACTTCTGTCCATAGCCAATTGTCGTAAGAGTCAGATAGTCACGTTTGAAAACAGCCGCATTTCGGTTTACGATATCATGGACAGGTCGACAGTTAACATCCTTGAACAGCTTGCGTTGCCATGTATTGCGCACTCCTCGGAAGGGCCGACGCCATCCCTCATCAGCCGGAATCGGGTGGAACAAAAATTTGAACGGTAGACGAACGGTTTCCATACGCGCGACATGCCCGAACCAATATAGCCGCCGCTTGAGGATCGACTCCGAAACGGTTTCCTTGATGCCCATTTGTCTGCGAACTTCGACGTTTGTAACGTGGTCACGGTAGGAGACGTGCAGTATCCAGCGCAGCATTCGGTGGTCGAAGGCATCCAGACGCCGCTCGTGGTTAGCCTTGATCGGCCACGTTTCACAGGCATAGAGGAGCACCGGTCGAACGCAAGGAATTACTTTTAACTTTATTTTTGATCCCTTCTGCACCGAAAACGTTCAACAAGCGCGGGGCGAGTGTTAGGACTCCGAGCCAACCTAAAGAACCCAAAGCTGGTAAAAAGAGAAACATCACGCGCAAGACAGTCAAAAACAAGACAACATCAACCGAAGAAACGTCAAGAAGTTCCGTCCCATACCTACCTGATCATGGCCAAAGTTTCCCAATTCGGATTGCCCGGATCCATTTCCATCAGTTCTTGCTTTCGTGCCCTCATCTCGTCGTGTTGCGCTCGTCTTTCTTCACGATTTCACGCACTTCGATTTCTTGACTGTTGTTGATCGTCTTTCTGAAAATATACACGCATACTTAACAAATCAACATTATAAAACCAAATGAAACTCGCTCAGGACAAAAATAGTTTTTTAAACTACACCAGCGCTAATGAAATAAAAATATTATTTGATAGTGATCAACTGGAAGTTCAATTCTAGTTCATCAGGTTCCGATTTAATGATTACAGACCAGAGCCGCATTTTAGCTTCCTATTGCACTCGTTCCCTAAATCGTACTTATATACTTCTGTTTTACTCTAGTAAGTCTTATAAAACTGAAAAAATATATATGATAGAAAATATTATATACATATTGTTTTGAATTTTTTATGTTTCTTCAGCGTATCAACTTGACTTTTGACTTTCTCAGAAATGAAATTGCAGTACGGTATTAAAGACACTCACTTGTAAAACGCAGTTTTCTTAAATTTGGTCCTGTCGGATATTAAACCAAATCCTATCCAACCGCACGCTATTTATATAACACACGTAAATAACCATTCCTCTTGCGCGCAGGAATTGGTAGGTATCGTAAAATATTTTGACCTCGGTAAGTGGAGTTTTCAGCTTGTATCGAGGTCTGTACGCTTCTTGATCTCGCTGTTTTAAACCGACATCAAAACCAAACAACCAACAAAATTTTTCGGACAACTGGACAAAATACTCCCTAGGATAAACCAATCCATAATAATCATTCGCTTGGCAGAAACCAAGGTTCCACCAGAATTCCTGTTCCAGCGAGAATTTCTGCAAAACCGGTTTTTGTTCCAGTTCCGGCATTGAGACGCAGGAACCGACATTTTTACGGTGTTTGCCAAATCTTTTAAACATTTGATGCCTTTCATCAAAGTTCATTCTGGACTGCTTCTCCACTGCGGGGAGGGGCGGGGCCCCCCAGCATTTTTCGAAATTTTCATTTTCTTCCCGCGATGTCCGTCCCCAGAAGGCCACCCGGCGATTTTCGGCCGCCCCCCAGCAAATTTTTTTGCTGCCCCCCAGGACTTTTCAGGCTCAAAAATTTTCAAGGTTAAAACGTAAAGACCTGGACTTCTTTTGAGGCGGACATTCGGCAAAATATGATTTATATTACGCTGAGTACTCATAATTTTTAATAGCGTTGCAATTCCCCCAGCAAATCAGCTGCCCCCAGACGCCCCCCCCCCCGGCGGAAATTTTCAAGCTGTGGAAACCAGGGAGGACTAATTTTTATAGGATTACGCGGTTCGATTGATTTTTTCTGGAAAAACCAAACCTTCAGTACCGTTGCTTTCTTGGGTGAAATTAAAGTTTCAGCCACTTTTTAAAAACACAAATACCATTAAAATTAAAAAAATCCAAGCAAACAGCCACATCGATGCTGCATACCATGTTTATTTCCACACACACAGGGAGCACCTATCCGGAGACAACGCTGTTTCTCCTGCCATGCTAAATTTTACTGAGTCGCAAGCGAGCGTGTCCGCCATTTGCGCAAGTCGTATTTGTTCTGCCTCCTGCCGGTTCCATTATGTATCCGTTGACTGTCGGAGTGCCGTACAGGAGGCGCCGCACTCAAACTGTGCCATTCCCGGCAGATGCACCGGTATTCCAGACTGGCGTGATCCGTTCGTTCGCGCTAAAAAGTAAAAGAAAAGTTTCCTCAAAGAGCAATATAATGTATTTGTACAACTGTGACTTGCTTAAAAACAGAATGTTTTCGGTTATTGCTAGGGATGTGCCGATACCAAAATTTTTGCCGATGCCGATTCCAACTTTAGTATCACCATGCTTAATAAACAGATTGGGTACTACATTACATCAATATATGAAGACTTAAACCTTAACCATCATAAACGATTATAATTTTAAGACGAACGGTTCATTTCAATTTATTTTTCAAACACAAACGCTAGAAAGATACGTATCGTTTTCTTGACCGGACACACTTACATGCGCCCAGATATGAAATTGATAACATCAAACTGCTGTTATGTCCAAAAAGTATGCAAACAATAAATTTTTTTGCAGTCCGATCCACCTCACGAAACTGTTATTATTCCTGACCCCCCCCACCCCCCCCCCCCCCCCCCCGTCCCCCCCTGGTGCTTTTTCTAGATTCGCTGTTTTTCCAGATTAGTGGATCGGGGATGTTCTTACACCGTTATGGTGGAGACTGCAAGTTTCATTTTGCTCCCCATCGTGCAATGTTCTGAAATTTAACATTCACGTGACGTGGTGGGGGTGTGGGGCGAGGTGGGGGGGGGGGTGTTAGATTGCCGTGATAGTAGGAAATGGGTTTTCAAAATTTATATAAATTTGGCTGTGAGATGATAGGGTAAGTCATGAGAAGCTCATATATAAAGGTTTTACATCTGGCAACCTTTAGTAAAAACTGGGCAATAACTAGGATGTGCCATTAATCGGCATCGGTAAGTAATCAACAGTTTTCGTGAGTATCGGCATCGGCAACTGCAAAAAAATTGTCGATTGTTTGCCGATACTTTTTTGCACATAACGTCAGTTTGTATGTTATCAATTTCATATCTGGGCATATAAGTGTGTCGGTCAAGAAAACTAATACGTATCTTTCTAGCGTTTGTGTTTGAAAAATAAATTGAATGACTTCGTCTAAAATTATAATCGTTTATGATGGTTAAGGTTTAAAGTCTTCATATATTGATGTAAGTGTAGTACCAATCTGTTTATTAAGCATGGTGTCGTAACTAAAGTTGGAATCGGCATCGGCAAAAATTTTGGTATCGGCACATCCCTAGCAAGTAACCGAAAACATTCTGTTTTTAAGCAGTCACAGTTGTACAAATACATTATATTGCTCTTTGAGGAAACTTTTCTTTTACTTTTTAGCGCGAACGAACGGATCACGCCAGTCTGGAATACCGGCTCATCTGCCGGGAATGGCAGAGTTCTGAGTGCGGCGCCTCCTGTACGGCACTCACGACAGCAACGATACCAAATGGTCAACCGCAACCGGCAGCAACAAATAACACTTGTCGCCAAATGGCATGCTCCTTCCTCAGTCAAAATTTCAGCATGGCCCAGGAGAACAGCGTTGTCTTCCGGATTAGGTGCTCCCTGTGGTGCTGGTGGAGAAGGTAAACATGGTATGCAGCATCGATGTGGCTGTTTGCTTGGATTTTTTTAATTTTAATGGTATTTGTGTTTTTTAAAAAGTGGCTGAAATTTTTAATTTCACCCAAGAAAGCAACGGGTACGGCAAGGTTTGGTTTTTCCGAGAAAAAATCAATCGAACCGCGTAATCCTATAAAAATTAGTCCTTCCCTGGCTTCTCCACAGCTTGAAAATTTCCGCCGGGGGGGGGCGTTTCCTGGGGGGCAGCTATTTTGCTGGGGGATTGCACGCTATTAAAAATTATGAGTACTCAGCGTAATATAAATCATATTTTGCCGAATGTCCGCCTCAAAAGAAGTCCAGGTCTTTACGTTTTAACATTGAAAATTTTTGACCTAAAAGTCCTGGGGGCGCTCAGCAAAAAAATTTCTGGGGCGGCCAAAATCGCCGGGTGGCTTTTCCTGGGGGCGCAACATTTTCGCCGGAAGAAAATGAAATTTGAAAATTGGGGGGCCCCCGCCCCCCCCTCCCCCGCAGTGGAGAAGCCAGGCTTCCAGAATTGAACTTTGATGAAAGGCATCAAATGTTTAAAAGATTTGGCACAACACGTAAAAATGTCGGTTCCTCGTTCTCCAATGCCGGAACTGGAACAAAAACCGGTTTTGCAGAATTCTCGCTGAACAGGAATTCTGGTGGAACCTTGGTTTCTGCCAAGCGAATGATTATTATGGATTGGTTTTATCCTAGGGAGTATTTTGTCACCAGTTGTCCGTCAAAAATTTTGTTGGTTGTTTGGTTTTAATGTCGGTTTCAAAACCTAGCGAGACTCAAGAAGCGTACCAGACGCTCGATACAAGCTGAAAACTCCACTTACCGAGGTCAAAAATATTTTTACGATACCTACCAATTCCTGCGCGCTAAGTAGGAATGGTTATTTTACGTGTGTTATATAATATAGCGTGCGGTTGGATATTTCCGGATTTGGTTTAATATCCGACAGGACCCAAATTTAAGAAAATGCGTTTTACAAGTGAGTGTCTTTAATACCGTACTGCAATTTCATTTCTGAGAAAGTCAAAAGTTCAAGTTTTGATACGCTGAAGTAAACATAAAAAATTCAAAACAATATGTATATATAATATTTTCTATCATATATATTTTTTCAGTTTTATCAAGACTTACTAGAGTAATAACAGAAGTATTATAAGTACGTATTTTAGGGAACGAGTTGCAATAACGGCAAGCTAAAATGTCCGGCTCTGGTCTGTAATCATCAAATCGGAACCTGATGAACTAGAATTGGAACTTCCAGTTGAACACTATCAAATAATATTTTTATTTCATTAGCGTCTGGTGTAGTTTAAAAATACTATTTTTGTCACTGAGCGCGTAGTTTCATTTGGTTTTATAATGTTGATTTGTTAAGTATGCGTGTATATTTTCAGAAAGACGATCAACAACAGTCAAAGAAATCGAACGTTTGCGTCGAAATCGTGAAGAAAGACGAGCGCAACACGACGAGATGAGGGCACGAAAGCAAGAACTGATGGAATGGATCCGGGCAATCCGAATTGGGAAACTTTGGCCATGATCAGGTAGGTATGGGACGAACTTCTTGACGTTTCTTCGGTTGATGTTGTCTTGTTTTTGACTGTCTTGCGCGTGATGTTTCTCTTTTTACCAGCTTTGGGTTCTTTAGGTTGGCTCAGTCCTAAACACTCGCCCCGCGCTTGTTGAACGTTTTCGGTGCAGAAGGGATCAAAATAAAGTTAAAAGTAATTCCTTGCGTTCGACCGGTGCTCCTCTATGCCGTGAAAACGTGGCCATCGAGGCTAACCACGAGCGGCGTCTGGATGCCTTCACCACCGAATGCTGCGCTGGATACTGCACGTCTCCTACCGTGACCACGTTACAAACGTCGAAGTTCGCAGACAAATGGGCATTAAGGAACCGTTTCGGAGTCATCCTCAAGCGGCGGCTATATTGGTTCGGGCATGTCGCGCGTATGGAAACCGTTCGTCTACCGTTCAAATTTCTGTTCCACCCGATTCCGGCTGATGAGGGATGGCGTCGGCCCTTCCGAGGAGTGCGCAATACATGGCAACGCAAGCTGTTCAAGGATGTTAACTGTCGACCTGTCCATGATATCGTAAACCGAAATGCGGCTGTTTTCAAACGTGACTATCTGACTCTTACGACAATTGGCTATGGACAGAAGTGGCTTTGTGTTATTGGTTGATAAAATCGCGAGCTGCAAATGACCCTCTGGGTTACGCAAATGATGATGATGATGATGATGATGGGCTGCCCCACCCCACCAGCGAAACACCAGAAAGTTTGCTGAGTGAAACGTTTCTACGCTTTGGAATCAGCGTTGAACTTTTGAGAGCGAAAAGGTGCCCGGACACGCCAATTTTGCAATGATCGATACCGAAAATTAACAGGAGTGCAGTGTTGTTAGTCATTGTTTTTGGAAAATGTAAAATAGCCCGCTCTATACCTCTTGAAATTTTTATATGGGAACGGAATCCCTCTGAATGTAATCCTGCGTTGCGTACGCCCCTGCGCTTTTAAAGTTTCTGGTATAAATGTTCTGTTTTGATTCCGTTTGGTATAATTCCAGTTCCGTTTTGCATCCTTCCTCAAGTCCTCGTCCTCCGCAAAACTTAGTATTTATTTTTGTCTTTTGGTTTGTTATCATATTCAGTGCGTACTGAACGCACATAAATACTTACTTAATTTTCAGAGAATATCAAGAAACTTTGGATTTTAATCCGCTGAAAATAACCGATGCTATTCGTGATCAGAAAATTACGGTTGTAGTCAGGAAAAGGCCATTGAATAAAAAGGGTAACCAATCTTTTAGTATATATGTACGTTGTTGATACCTCTCTACGTAGGTATAGCTGTAAAATAAATATATGTTTTCACCAGAGTTGCACATTAATCCCTGCTCCGATCAGAATTTCTGGAAGAATTCAACTCTTGTTCCTGCATTTAAGGATTCAGAAACCGGACGCTCAAATATTTAGCGAGCGAAACACCGCCAACAGTGTTAGGCAATATCTTGGTATATCAATAAAAAAATTTTGTTTCAGGTCATAAATCTCAAAACTGAGGTCGAGCACGAAATATATTAGCGTTTAAAAGTTATGCGGCTGGCATTACGTCAATGCTCGGAAACAAAATTATAGATATAACTGAAATTTGCAACATGCCAGATTTGAACTCGGATTCGGCAAATTGCAATGGATTCGGATCCGGTCAAATCGTTGATTCGGTGCCACCCTGTTTTGCACTTGGGGGTCGAAAGGTGGATATCGGTCTGTCCGTCCGAAAGGAATCTCAAGAACCGCTGAACCGATTTTGATAGACTTTTTTGTTTGAAAGCTTATTATCCTGGTTTGTTAACCTCGCATTGGGGTTTTAAAATTTTAAGCCGTTTATTAGCTACAGGCTAATTTGCATAATTGGTTAAGCCTACATTAGGATTTTTACTGTATTTCACTAATCATTAGGGTTACAAGCAATCTAATGTTAGTACTAAAGGATTTTTGGGGGCGAGAAATATGAATAAATTGTTTACAAACCGCCATAACCGATATGAATAGTTAGCTAATGACTAATTTACATATTATCATAATTGTTAAGCTTAAATTAGGACTTTTTAGAATATTTCACTAATTATTATGGTTATAAGCAATCTAATTTCAGCAATTTACGTCCGAGGAATCTGAACAAATTGTCTAATTTCAAAATCGATGATCGAATAGTTAGCTAATAGCTACTTTGCATATAGCTAAAAGCTACTTTGCATATTTGCGTAATTGATATGCCTAAACAAGGACTTTTAAATGATTTCACAAATATTAGGGTTACTGAAGGGTTTTTTGTTGGGAGGAATCTGAATAAATTGTTTGCAAACCTTCAAACCCGATAAATGAATAATTAGATAATAACTGATTTGCATATTAGCGTAATTGCTTTGTCGTATTTTTAATCAGATACTGACTTATCAAGTGTGTGGAGCGTATTTTGTTCTTTTTATGAATATTACGTGTTTTAACTTCCTCATGGCCCGTAAAAAATTTACATGACTTCTAAGTTAATTAATAGTATGACAGGGTACATGTGGAATTCCATTCCGATTGGAATTCCGGTTTAATACTAGTTCCGACTCCGGTCTAATCTAGTTCGGCATTGTACCCTGTAGTATAGTTTGTTTTCAGAAGTTACTCGGAAAGAACTCGACGTTATAAGCATTCCGAATCGCGATCATTGTATCGTTCACGAACCGAAAACGAAAGTTGATCTGACAAAGTATCTGGAAAATCAGATGTTTCGTTTTGATTATGCGATGGACGAATGTGTTACCAACGAAATGGTTTATAAGTATGTTAGCTCAGTTCTCCGGTTCCAACAGGAGCTGCATTTCACAGGAGACAAGAATCGGAAAAGAATTCTCTTTTTGTCGGAACAAGAAACCAGAATAGGAATTACAAAAAATTACATAACTGAATTAACTGTTGATTGACTATAGCGCAAAATGAAAATGTTATTTAATCGCGTGTTTTGTTTTTTGTTTGGTTAGGGCCCGTATTCACAACTGTGTGTAGCACCTATCACCAGTTGGTGATAGGTCGTATAACTTTTGAACCAGTAAATACTGAGGCTCAAAGTTCAGTACATTTTTGGCATGTGATTTGCTCTACTCCTGTGTCAGTTTTGAACTCAACATGCGGAACAAGGCATGTCGGCAAAAACACTACCAATATTTTCGCGATTCAGATCAGGCGGCGATACTGCACTACTTGCATTTTATCGTACGTGGTTGACTAGAAAAGATGACGACCCAGCCAGCAGTATATATGTCCCAGATGCTGAGTGGGTGAGGAAGATGTAACGCATATTTTCAACGATTGCCCGATACTTCCACTGGTGTTACAACGCAACCGATTAACTGATAGAGACAACCCGCGAAATGCATTGTTCAACGAACCGAAAAAGGACGCGGACTTTCTGAGGGTCGCCGGTATCCTAAATCATTAGCTTGGTACCGGTCACATATTCCTATCGGAGACGTGCTGCACAAATATCATCGTCATCATCAACTCAACAAGTGCAATTGTTAGTTAGTTAGTTTGAACAGCCACTGCCAACTGGTGATAGTTGCCACACACGTTTGAGAATATGGGCCTAATTTTTAAGCTGCATAAAAAGGAATTTGGTGAGCAAACTCAAGCTACGAAAATTTAACGCCTTCTGTAAACAATTATTCAAACGTTAATTTTTATATTTAAGTTTATACTTTATGATTTACCATGAAAGCTTAAAATATTTACAGGAGTTCCGATGAAAAGTGAAAGCACATTTCACGGAGGATATATATTGACATTCGGCATTCTGCTGGTTTCAATATTAGAAAATGATATTTGTCTCTGATATACCGACACACTAAGTTTTAAATACCCGCCTAAATAATGGGTATTCAACTTTGAAACAGTCAATATAACCAAGGGTGCATGATACTCCTTCATATGAATGTGCAACACAGCGGGTCCGGTGTGGTACAAAATGTACCACCGGGTGTTGTGTTTTTGGCCAACCCTCTTTATTTAGCGAAGGGGTCGCAATTACATACCCCCCAAATTGAACTATCACCAGAGTATTTTTGATGCCGCATGTATATGAAGTGCCGTGGTTAACATAGTCGTACCCCCTCTAAATAAGGAGAGTCGGTCAAAAACACAACGCGTGTCGGGTACTTTGTACCATGCGAAACCGGAAAAGTTGAACACTCTTGTATCATGCACTATTGTTTAACCAAAAACAACCGCACGTACTATGTATTGTTTCGCATTTAGTTTTATTTTTAACGGTGTTTTGTACGGGCTTCTATTCTTGCTGTAGGTTCACAGCACAGCCACTAGTCAAAACAATATTTGATCAAGGCTTTGCCACCTGTTTTGCGTATGGTCAAACTGGCAGCGGCAAAACGCATACTATGGGAGGCGATTTTCACGGCAAATCGCAAGATTGCACAAAAGGCATATATGCGTTTACAGGTACTAGAATTGTGCATATTTCATTGTGTACATCAGTATGGCTTACGAAGAACTTGTTGGTTCTTTGATTAGTGACTTTGTAGTTGTCAGGGTGCAACCGAAATTGTGATTTCGTGCAGCCGAGATTGCAATTCGGATTAGACTTCGATTTAAAATGAATTTCAATTCCAATTTTAGTTTAGCTTTTACAGAACCAAAAATCATAGCCAGCTTGCTCGTGCGACGATTTTGAACATTGGTGCCAGCTAACAGACACCCAAAATATTCAATACAAATTATCCGTACAGTCGGAAAATTTCTAGTTCTGATTTCGGTTCCGATTACAATTCCGGTATAAATTTGTTGTTTCGAGTAGTTGTATGTAATTATTTTGTGAACACGCAGTTTTTTTTACCCATTTACGTCTGCCGTTATGAGAAATGTCGCTTTTGTTCGTTAAACAAGAATTACCGAAGCCGGATATCGCTTCTTCATTGAGCCGGTAAATCATTTCGAGAAGCTTCCATACAGAAAATAGAGCTAGCATTACCAATCCTAGTACTAATTATAGTAAAAACAGTTTTTTATCTTAAATGTGTATGTTGACATGACTGTTTAAACTTGAGTTTAGCTTGCTATTCAGACGTGCATTAATGTGTAAATAATGTTTCAGCTCGAGATGTATTTCGGTTGTTACACAAGCAACATTCCAAGGATAATCTCGTGGTGTCATGCAGCTACTTTGAAATCTATTCGGGCAAAGTAAGTTCTTGAGAACCTATTAAATATTGTGGCAGGGAAATGTGAGAGACCCTCCAGTTCGTATGGTTTTGCGGTAGATCGATCCGTTGTAGCGAAAAGTTTGCTTAGTTTCGTAGGTCAGTGGTTACGGCAGCGGACCTGTAATAAGGATGCAATCGGAATTCCGATTCTGTTTAAAATTCTGATTCAAAACCAGTTCCAATTCCGATTTCAACTGCACAATCAGTCGGAATCGGAAATTTGATATGTTAATTTTAATCATAATTTTTGTGAAACGTTGCATAACAATTCTGTACCATTTTATCTATTCAATTGCTTTCGATGAGTTAACTTATTAATAATTGTGATTTAGCTTTACAGAATCAGAAATTATCTGTAATTTGTTCATGGTGACGTATCTGAAAATTGTTGAGAGCCAACGGACACCCTAAATCAATATTACATTTGTCAGTCACAAACTTTCTAGTTCCGATTCCAATTCCGTTATAAATTTGCTGTTCCGATTCCGGTATAATTCAGTTCCGCTTTGCGCCAAGTCTGCAATCCGTACGTCGTGAGTTCGAGATCCACCGCATCCGCAGTAAAATTATCCTGAAGGGCAGTTATGGTACTGCCTAACCTGAGTTCTTTTCAGTGATTCATCGGCCAGTACTTGGTAGTTCTGGGACCGACTCGTTAATCACCCGGGCCTTAACCGGAGCCAGTTTTTGTATACAATCCTTAATTGACTTGAAAATCGAAAGAAATTACTGTACACGGTATTTTTTAATTTCTCACACCAGTTATCTATTTGGAATGTAGCGATAAATAAATTTGAAACTATTTGCTGTGCAACGTTGTGGGACGTGTATCTTTTTTACCTTTTAGGTATTTGATCTTTTGAAAAATAAAGCAAAACTGCGTGTGCTCGAAGATGGCAAAAGTCAAGTGCAAGTAGTTGGTTTGACAGAAGTTCCAGTTGACGACGAAGCCGCTGTATTGAAGTTAATTCAACGCGGCAATGAACTGCGAACTGCAGGGCAAACTTTTGCCAATTCTAACTCGTCTCGGTCGCATGCTGTATTTCAAATAATATTGAGGAAACGGTGAGCAGAAGGATTGTGCATTAGGTCAGGGTCCGACCTGATATTAATTATTGGATACCGGAACCGGATGCGAATAGTGATTTTTATAGGAACCGGATATTATATAATATGCTAAAATAATTTTTTCGCTATATATTTAGCGTGCATAAGGTTTTCGTATGTTATAAAGTCAATAATTGCTGCTGATAAACTGAAATTATTTAATGAAAAAACGTAGAAAACAAATCAAACTTTGAACTTCTTGACTGGAAATCCCAGCAAGATGTTAAAGACGCTCGCTTTTAAAAAGCGGTTTTACGGGATTCGGCATCACAATCGTAAGTATCCGGTATCCGGTAGGTTTATACCGGAACCGGATACGGATATCAGTTTTTGCCTGATATTAAACCGAAACCGGATATCTGGCCACACGCTGCATGAGGTTTATGTATTTTTGGTTGCGCCCTGCTATCTACTTGCTGATAGGTGTTTTAATCATCAAAAAGTGCCAACCACCTTTACATTGCTGTTGGAAACGCATGTTAAGCGCCTAACTGAGTGAAAGAGATATTTTAATTCAATATTTTTGAATCTTTCGCTATCGTCGCATGTTAGATAGATACACGAGCTTTGATTTTTATAAATAGATAGTTTAGCACACATAGCAATATACATGTTTTGAAAGTTGATATTGTAAAACAGAGAAGTCCCGGGGCCGGAGCTATACGGTACAAGGGACGAAACCAAAAAAACATTTACCTATCTACTCGAGTGCTAAATAAAAAAATTTAAAACAGCTTCACCACATATCAAAACATTGCTGCTGTGTAAATTTGTTTTAAACAACACTAAATGTCGCGTGACGCAGTATCATGAAAACGGTAATTGGCCTCGGCCCCGGGTCCGGCCCCAGTAAAAATCGTGGCCCAGGGACATCTCTATTGTGAAATACTAGAGTTGCACTTTAAAAGTTAACAATGTGAACTGAAAATCGTGAATTTTTCAGCGGCGTGAAGTCGCGTTTATTTGGCAAATTTTCGCTGATTGATTTGGCCGGAAACGAACGCGGCAAGGATACGTCAAGTTCAAATCGGCAAACGCGAATGGAAGGCGCAGAGATTAACAAAAGTTTACTAGCATTGAAAGTTAGTTTGGCACTTTGACAGTAGGTTGAGTTTTAGTAACCATTTCCGCATGAATATTTATTGGTGTTTCATTATTTGAGATCGTAGGTCCAGTAACTTTGAAACCAGTACATGCTGAGGTTTGCATTGTTTGCGTTTGATTTATCCTACTTCTGTATCAATTTTGAGATCTGTAATTGCAGATGTTCGTCGGTTTGAAAACCTATAGCTAACTGATAATAGGTGCTATATACAACGCATTTGACAATATGGGCCCTAATATTAAACTACGAATCAAACCCCGCACTATTCTGCTGTGCCAGTTGGTTCCTGAGTTAAATGCGAAATCGACTTATGTCGTGTCTCTGTAACCCGTTCATGGACTTGTAGTCTGCAGATGTTTTCGAAATGGCTGATAACAAATATTTGAACACGACGTTTTAAGCTTTATTAGTAGTTTAACCTGTTAGATTCTAGGCAGTTGGAGTCTATTTTTGCAGGAATGTATTCGAGCACTCGGTAGAAAAAACGCACATCTTCCATTCCGCGCATCGAAACTGACTCTAGTCTTGCGGGATTCATTTGTCGGTGATAATTCAAGGACGTGCATGGTAAACTGCTGGTTTTGTTGTTGTTTCTGTTTTTAGAACTAAATCTGCGTTTGTGTTTTTAACATTCAGCGCCTACTAACGGGGTACAATCGGAATTATAAAATCCGGAACCGGAAAGTTAAAAAAATACCGGAGCCGCAACCGGAAACAAAAATAATACTTCTTACAGAAAAATTCATTTTTAATGTTATTTTATCGCTTTTAATGGTGTAAACACACTATTTCGAATGCCAAAATCCTGAAACAAAATGCTGTAGTTGGAAACGTATGATACATTATGGAGTAAGGCACAAATTGAAAATTTTGGCAATACGCGCTCAGACAATTTTAGAAATATAAGTTAGAATAATATGCCAATATTCTTCTTAAATTTCCGAGTGAGAAAAATGTTCAATAATGACAATACTTGAAAATTCCGGTGAAAAAATACATACCGGATTTATTGCCGGAATCGGATAGTGAAAAATACCGGATTTCCCTGCCGAAACCGAAATTCCGGTTGCACCCTGTCTACCAAGTCAGCAGGAGAGGGACGGACGGTCTTGGACAAAAAATCGAGGCCGCGATCGAGAACCCACCTGCCGATACCGAGACTTTTGGTCTTGGCCACGGTCAATTTTTAGCCGTTACTGAGAATAAAAATAAGATTTTTTAGCAAAACTTTGGATATTTTATCGGCTACAATTCAACTAATAAATCGTCACCAAAACTTATTTTTTTACTTTATTTTTCACTTGTATACTGTCGACATACCCTTCGAACAGGCTCGGGAAAAATCACACTGTTAAAAGACTTTCGGGACAAGCCCTATTTTAGAGCTATAGATTTTTTTGCTTCCGGGCAAACGGAATAGACTGGAAAAATTTTTAACATAGCTTGAGGTTATAAATCCGGATGACCCATAATTTTTTAAACGGTGTCATAAATGCTTAAACGTGAACATGCAACTATTTATGCTTTGTCACAATATAATCGAAGCGTTTTGGGTTTCGTTTTAAAAATAGAATTTTACGTAACCGGAGGGGTCATAATATTGTTCAAATAGCTGTATAACCATGTAGCGGTACTACGTATCGTTCGCTGTCTGTGTTGGTAGTCGAAATGCGCAAGTACTTCAGGTATAGACCGAATCCCGAGACTTGAATAGACCGAGACCGCCAATCCCTGTGCACGAGATGGATCATCAAAACGAAGAGCAAATTCAGTTAAATTTATGGCTTTTGAAAACGATGTATGATAATATTGTGAATTATTGCTATTATTCTTAAGATTGCCATGATCTCGCCGGGTATGAGCTGCTGTGAGCACACGCTAAACACACTGCGTTATGCAGATCGGTAAGTTTTCACAACGATTTACTTCATAGAAATGCTGCTACAAATTGACAAGGAGACCAGGGTGCAACCGGAATTCTGATTGCGATTGGAATTCCGATTCAGAACGCGTTCCGATTCCGATTGCACAATCAATCGGAATCGGAATTTTGTCATATCAATTTTAATCATACTTGTTGCGATAAGTTGCCTAAAAATTATGTATAATTTATCAATTAAATTGCTTTCGGTGAGATAACTTATCAATAATTGATTGTAATTTAGATTTACACAATCAAATATCATCGCCAAGTTGTTCAAGCGACATTTTTGAACGGGTGATAGGTGTGAAAAGTACATACGACAGTATAATATGTTGATGTTTAGGGTCAAAGAATTGGGTGCCGATCCGGATACAATTCGGGGTCAGGGCGATGTTGAAGAAGCCGATGAGTATTTAATGAATGAAGCATCTGCGGATCATTCTGTCACTGATAGCGATTTGGTATATCTTCATTCACAAAATGTAAGCGTTAGGTGTCCATTGGGATTCCGCCGGAATTGTTGTTCCTACCAGTGTAGGGCGACAGTAATTCAGTGGTGAAAATTATTGCGAATTCCGGTTCATGTTTTTGTTGTTTCGGCAAAAAATCGATTACGATTCCGCTTTATGAATAAAATTTCTTTTCTGTCGGAACTCTGAAAAGTTAGGCGGTGCAATGCTTGAAAACGAAGGTTGTATTGGTGTTTCTTTACCTATAAGGTTGCAAATTATAGTTATACTAAGAACGCGAAACTTTTTAAGAATTTTTTTATGCTTTTTCGTTTAATTTTATCCTTCATCGACGGAACAGAAAAGAATGATTATTGTTAGTTTTCGTTGTTCACTTCTTTAATTTAATTATTTAGAAGATTTGGCTCCGCCTGATATGCTTTGTTTTCTTAAAAATACAATGAATTGGTGCGTATACTCTATATGTACGATAGTTAATGTTTTGAAATTGGATCAATTGCAGGAAAATCCGGAAGAATTTATTGATTACCAACGCGGCGTTGATCATTTGCAAGAGCTCGAAGACCAATTAATTGACGAGCATAAAGAGATTCATAGGGTAAAATACTGACAGTAGTTTGTTCTGATTAGGAAGCATATTCGCCAGCAAGTACTCAAGTAAATTATAGTCTCAAGAATGCTAATTTGGTTTTATATGTAGGTTTTTATGTAGAATTATGGTGCTGGAATAGGATATCTCGTGGATCTTGCATGGAATCTATTTGCATTGCCTTCGTGAGCCTCTCTATATTATGCATTGCTGTATTTGAATTTTTGAGGGACTGTGTAATTTTTGATTACTTCTGGTGGTTTAGATTGAAAATGAATGGCAGAGGCAAGACGACGAGCTTTTACGAATGACTGATACAGTGGATTTTGATTGCGACCGTGAGCGCTTAACCTTAAACCAGGGTGCAACCGGAATTCCGGTTCCGGTTCCGGCATTTTTTCACCTTCCGGTTCCGGTTCCGGCATTTTTTCACCTTCCGGTTCCGGTTCCGGTAAATTTTTACCGGATTTAAAAATTCCGGTATCATAATTTGGCCGTTTCTTAACTTTGCTAATTTTTAAGAATCTCTTTTGAAAGCCACTTGTACTACGAATATAAGCCATTGATGGTGGATTTCACTTCAGTCGATGATGAAAATCTAAAATACAACAAATAAAGTAAATACCTATGTTCGACTAAGGTTATTTCACAAATAATAGAGCAAAAAATAAGATTAAAATGAAATTTTTGGTGAAATGCATTTTTCACTTTCCGGTTCCGGTTCCGGTAAAATTTTCAAATTCCGGTTCCGGTAAATTGTAATTCCGGTTGCACCCTGCCTTAAACCTTATTCACACGTGCAAGTTTTTGCAGCAAGAACTCACAGCTGCAACTTGCACAAGTTTCTTGTACCTGCAAGTATTTGCAAAGAAGCATCATTTTCGTTCTGAATCTTGACATGAATTTGTATGAATAATTTGCAGACGACCAAAATAAATACCTAGCGTAAGCTATGAATTTATCAGTTCTTCCGCCAATGATGGTGAATTAATTCGACTTGCAAGGTTATTCATGCCTGTGAATTAATTCTTGACGTATATTTATCATGACTAAATTGCAGCTGCAATTAAAATTTGTTGACTTGGAAACGTATTCATAATGATACAAATTGTATGTAACGTTTAAAAATTAAAAACGAGCCCCTTCACATGAAACAGGTTTAATACATGAACTAATCAAGCTTCTTGAATAAATTTAAAGTCTCATTTTATTCAAAAGCGTTCAACATATATGTTTTCCGATTGGCCAATCAAAACACAGGGTGCAAGAAACTCAAGCGACTTACAACTGCATTCGCACGCGCGAATTAAATTTAATTGCTCGAATTCCAGTGAATAATTTGTAGCTGCAAGAACTTCAAAGCTGTTGTGTGACAATTTTTATTGCAAAAGTTGCACGTGTGATTAAGGCTTTATATGTAGTGTTTGAATAGTTGTTATCATTATTGTTGTTAACTGCATACATGTACAAAAGTATATTTATCGACTTGTCTGTATCTACTATTCTTAAGCATAGCATGGTGTTAAATGTAAGTTAATATCGTTATGGTGAATAGTAGGCATTATAAGCACACAACGAAGCGTCAAATTTAAGCAATCACATGGTCTCAAATTTAGAAGCTGTACAGAATTCATAGACTTCAACACTTGAAAGTTTGAAACATAGTTGCATTAAACCAGTTGAATCGCTTATTGCTCACTCTTGAATAATTTGCCCCCCGGGTTGTTCCCCAACGAAAACTGGTAACACGGATATGATGGCATGCCTAAGTCTGCTTTTAGAATTATAGGTTATGCTCAATCGCTCAATGAGTTGCTTGAACAAAAGATTAGTCGATTGTCGGTGTTTCGTGAAAATGTTCAACAATATCGTCAACAACTTGCCGAAGAAGAACGCATGGCTGCGATGAGTAAACCCAAAAAGTAGTCTCGTTGTTTGCTGATTATGTTCAGTTAATTTTGCTAAGAGTTCAAGTATCAGATGGCCAGCCTTGTGCAACAGTGTTCGGTTTCACCTTGTACAATGGATGTCGAAATTTTGAACTATGATTCTAAATCAGACGTCAGGGCCAACTTACAGTTGTGGTGCAAAGATAAGCACTATTGAGTCGAAAGTATGTACATTGAGCTGTTTATTTTATTAAGTAAATTAACGTTTTATATTGACTGCACGCAAACATCGTTGTGATATGCAATTACTGTAATGTATTATATTTTTTTCGCTTTATTATTACATCCGTAATACGATGTTCATGTTTATGTTAAGCGTGTTTAATTTGAAAATTTTTCATTCATCGGTTCAAACGTTAGCAATAATTTGTTACGAACTAATAGTAGGTGCTATAAATTATGTACCTAATTATAAACACTGACACTTTGCCAGCTTTTCTTTTCAAAAATAGTAGTTATTTCAGGTGTTTGCGAAATTTAGCTTAAAATAAATGTATAGTATTATTTTTCATTTTGATACCGATTCTAAAATCAGTGTTACTCGAAGATTTTACTTTTGGGTAGTGTGGCACTGTCATTTCTGTCGCGGATAAAAACGAATATATTGCTGAGAGTATTTTCACTTTATTATATTAGTCCGCCTTCGTTTCCGGTCAGTGGTCTAAAGATGTTAGCCGTTTCTCTTTTTGACATCTATTAACTACTTATCTGTGTTCGTGTTCATCGGGTGCTACCCGCTTTTTAGCCGCATTATTCAAGGGCTGCTGTCCTCGGTTGGTCCTGCCTCGCTTGACAGCCATATTTCATATTTAGTAGGTTTTACACGGTGTTCCATGAACAGTGTAGTTGCTTACTTCAAAAGGTGCCGCCAATTCGATATAACGCATTTCGCCTTTTTATACGTGCTAATCACGGTGCAAAGCGGTCGGAATTGTAATTGCCGATACCAAAATATTTGCCGATACCGATTCTTATTTTGAAAATTTGCCGAACCGATGCCGATGTCGATTCCAACTTTAGTGCTCCATGCTTAATGAACAGGTAGGATTGTTTGTACATTACATCATTATGCGAAGGCCTAAACCCTAACAGCCATAAACGATTATAATTTTATGGAAACGGCTCATTTCAATTAATTTTTTCGAACACATGCGGGAAAGATGAATAGTTTTTCTGATCAGACAAACTGGCATACGCCAAGTAATGACGTTGAAGTTGATAGCATTCTAACTGAAGGTTATGTCAAAAATTATCGGCACAGAATCGACAATGTTTTGCAACGCCGATACCAATACACACAGAAAGCGCCGATTATTGTTGGTTCCGATTAATCGGCCATTCCAGTAAGCCACGTCTCGGTCAATTTGTGGTCACCGAAAAAAAATAAAATTTTCAAAATAAATTATTTCTAACGCATTCTTCGTAGCTTATTGTGTGTTTTCGGAATATCTGTTAATGACTAGTGCGTAGCAATGAAAATTCATTTGTTAAACTGTTAAAGACATGTTAAACTTTGCCAATTAAACACTTCGAATACCTTAGGCAACGGAAAGAATAATTATTGTTAGTTACGTTCTGATATTTGAAGGCAATCTAGTATTAGATTTGAATTCAATATTATCTTCCATCATTTTTTGGTATCCGGTCGCACCCTGATATATATTGCGTAAGCATGTACCTGGGAGTACGGTACCGTTCTTATATCACGCCACGCGGATATTTTGCCTAGACATGTGTAAAAAAAGTTACTGTAGAGTTGTAGTGTTTAAAAACAAGTTTACACAGCAGCAATGTTTTACTATGTGAACAAGTAATTTTTTCATTTAGCATTTGAGAAGATGGGTAAATGTTTTTCTGGTTTCGTCTATGGTACCGTATAACCCAGGTACCTGGACGACACCACTAATATATTGGTTTTAGTAATTCAGCTCAGCTTTTGGTCCAAACTACCATGTATTACGGTATAGAATCGTTTTGACATTTTTGGCCGTCCTATGGTGCTATGGTATGGCATTAAACAGGAAAGCGTATGTGGCTTTGTTGATAAATTTACACGCGTTAGGGACCCCCAGCGCCTGCCCCTTCAATCCGTATTTGTTTATATCAAAGGATGATATTATTATCTTAGCATCGTCAACGATTTGTCAATGTAGTTTAAAATTCAACATTTTTAGTTGCTTTTACGCTGCTGTACCACCCGTCCAATACGAAACTCGCTTCATGCAACTGGTCATGTATCACTTTATCAAAGCGCGCTACAGTATTAGTACCAGTATTTCCAAGACCTTAGATTTCTCAAAAGGTATTATTTCCATGATATATATGACTTATTCTAAGAATATGTCGTTGGTTTATACTGTGTATGTAAGGGGCTATATGCAAATATAAAACATGGGTTCATGGTATGTAATTAATAGTTATGACAATTAGCGGTTGCTATGTCTAAGTTCTGTAAAAAAGTAATTTTTAGGCAGGGTGCAACCGGAATTCCGGTTCCGGCATTTTTTTCACCTTCCGGTTCCGTTAAATTTTTACTGGAATAAAAAATGCGGGTACTAAAATTTGATAAGTGCAAATTAAGATATTTTACTAAAAAAGACGATAAAAAATCAAATAGATATCATCCGGATAGTATATATACGTATAAACCTTGACCGTCGCCGAAAATAAACTATCGAAGCTAGATTTCGCTTCTGTGGATTATGAAAATCTAAAATACAGTATAGATAACGTGAATACGTGTCTTCAACTAAGGGTTATTTCACCAATAATATTGCAAGACAGAAAATGAAAATGAATTTTTCGGTGACATTTATTTTTCATTTTCCGGTTCCGTTTCCGGTAATTTATTCAAATTCCGGTTCCGGTAAATTGTAGTTCCGGTGGCACCCTAAGTTTTTGTAACATGGGAAATATTCTGTGGCTAAGGGTTGGCGCTATTCGGTCAGTTGGCACCGAACGTTAAAAAAATTTTTACTAATTGATATAATGTGCCATGCTTCAATACACATGCGTTATGGTACGATGACGGACGTCAACAAAAGTGTTGTGCCATCCTTTAGGTTGTGGGTTTGAGATAACACTTGAAACATGAGTGTTAGCTAAAGTCCACCGGCTTTAAATCCAAGATCTGCAAAGAGTAAAAGATCATTTTAAGACTCGCCAATGATAGATTAGTGGAGTCTGCTCGGTTTGTCAAGTGAACCCTGATGGCACATCCCAACCAGGAAGCTGTTGTAAGTTGTAGAGATTAGGGACGTGCCGATGCCGAACCGATGCCGATTCCAACTTTAGTACTCGAACATTTGATACAAAACAAAAATGTTTAATTCGAAGGATAGTTGCGATTCCGGATTTATATCAGTAAAGGGCGGCGGATGGCTGGTTAAAAATACATAATAGTCTGCAGTCGAATATCATTGGGGTACCCTCAGGATTGGAAAATAAATAACAGTCCCCCTCTTTTTCGAGTCAATACAGTACACCATGCTTAATAGACACATAGGATACTACATTAACTCATTATAAGAAGATTTAAACCTGAACCATCATAAACGATTATATATATATAATTTTATAACAACGGTTCATGTCAATTTTTTCAAGAACAAACGCAGGATATAACAGTTTTCCTGACCAGACACAATGCGCCAGAAATGAAATTGATAGCATTCCAACTGAATGTTATGTGCAAAAAGAAGTATCTGCAAAGTATCGGCAATTTTTTGCAATGCCGATGCCTGATGCTTACGAAAAGTGTCGATTATTACCGATGCCGATTAATCGGCACATCCCTAGTAAAGATATATTTCTCAATTTATCGTGCATATATATGTATATACTTTAACATGAATTTAATGTTTTACCTGTATCATATACATTGTTACTTAACTGTGAGTGGTCCGATAACAAATAAATAACTTGTTTATTTATTGAGACCTTAGAGTTAATGTTAGAGTTTTTGTCCTAAATGCTAAATATATAAGTACACTGTGTGATTGCACGTTTATTAATTTATCGACATGTCATCCCATGAAGTTATGCAACAGGCCCAATGCAGTTTCTGATCAAGCACATCGCCACGGGCTTTTTAGGGTTAGCCTCTGGAAGCTTTCATTGAAAAATAGCGGCTTCATCCAGTCGCAAGCAGGTGCATCACTACTCATCAGGGTGCAACCGGAGGTGAAAAATTTATTTTTTTACGAAGTTCTGAC
>JASANG010002593.1:0-27279 GCA_030248215.1 Enoplolaimus lenunculus
TGTTGGTTAGGGTTTAAGTCTTCGGATAATGATGTAATGTAGTATCCTATCTGTTCTTTAAGCATGGTGCATTAAAGTTGGAATCGGCATAGGTATCGTTTCGGCATCGGCAAATTTTTGAAGTAATAATCGGCATCGGTATCGACAAAAATTTTGGTATCGGCACATCCCTAATTATAAATGTGGTTGAAAGTTTTGGTTTTGGAACTTGTAGCAAGGTTCCTTATTGTTCAAGTTGTAAATAACGTAACGTGACGGCTACTACCACACTTAATGTGAGCCTTTTAATGTAGCCAAACTATGACTAGCCACGAAGTTTGTTTTAAAATACGTGGTTAGTGTGAGAGCCGGCACTCTCAAACGGATTTCATTGCTGGCTAATACAGAACAACTTTAGTTAATGCACCCTCAACTTTGCAAGAATAGGAGCATACATATTACGGCTGATGTTAATTATATTAGCCTGCCATCTGAGCCTAAAACTCTTAGTCTCTTTCTTCTGTCTATCATTTGGCAGGCATTTATAATAATTAACATGGGCTGGTATTGCAGTTATTCCTTTCAGCTCACAAACTGTTGAATGCAATCAACCAATCGCATAGTGAATGCATCGTTACCAAACTCAACGGTATGTATTCGAATGTAATGAAAGTGTAATAATAATGATAACTAAAGTAGCGTGCAGTCTTTTGAAAATTAGCGATTTCTCATTAATTGAACGGAACCGCTCGCAAAAGCTACATTAACAAGCTGTATTTGATTAGCGCTGTCATAATCACAACTGTTATCGCAACTTTGTTGTATTAAGTTTTCAGTTGCTTCTAAACGTGATTAAAGTCTTGGTTTGAAACTTGACTACAGCCGCGTTTTTAAGCGCGACTGAATCGCGAAAAATAAAAAATTCGAACGCGACTTGCGGACGCAAAGGTAGCAAACACTATAACAGTTACTGTACACTTGTGTTACTCGGTAATTTATATTTATCTGGAAGTTATCAAGGCTTATTAAACAGAAAGGGTTAGATTCGTCACGTGGTTTTGCAGAAGATGGGAGTGCATCGGAATCAGCATATTCACATGGAACACCGCCTTCTGTAAACTCTACTCAGTTGACTTATATTGCCGCACCCCTCATGAAGTGTTTAACTCAGCTATTGGTTAGTTGTTTTTATTTTGTTTTATTTTGTATTGCAGTAAGGTAATTATTTTTAATTTGTTTAGAGTTTGTGTTTGTTCATTTTTTGCGATTTTACAATTCCTTTTACTGGAGCTTGCGCTGGAGTTTCCAGAAAATGCGCTAGTTGCTTCATGTAATAATATATTTAGGTTTTGTGTGCAATTATTTAAATGTGCAGTGCGTCAGTAGGTGGATGGTGGCAGCGCTCTATCACCATCTGTAGGAGGGAGGTTTTTTGGAGGTGTCCCCGAGTTCTGACCTGGTTTGATTTGATCAGTGTGCGGGCTCTCTGTCATTAAATTATTTTATTTTTGTGGGCAAAATCAATATTTCGAGATGACGCTTGTTTGAAATGACATGGATAAGTTTACCAAGAAACGCAATACGACAGTAAAACCCTTGCATGAGCTAAATTGTCTGAATTTATAGAAATATACTGATGTAGCATAATTACGCTTTACTTTTTGCCATAATATGAACTTAAATATTCTACTCTAGTTACTGTCAGAGCCAAATATGGAAGGGCCCGATCCAGATGCTCCAGTGTTTTTTGCAACCGATAGCAAAATAGTGTACGCTGTGCCATTCGTCAATCCGTGTTACTTTCATACGGAACCTGCTTAGGATGTCCGTTTTATGCTATTCTATTGTTTAAGCAATCAGTTCAACAACAAGAAGATGATATTCATCAGTTGCGGGAGGAATTGGCAGAACTGAAGATATCAAAAGGTGATTATTGCTAAAGCTGACATTTTTAATGTATTTTGAAAATGCGAAATATAGGTTTGTGTTTAAACTCAAAACGACTTTTTTTGGTGTGAAACTGTTGCTTAGAAATACTGCGGCATTGCATATAATTAATGTCCTAGACCAATTGATTTTGGAGGTTTTTATATATTTTGTCATTGCGATAATTTCAAATGATAGAAAGTAAGTTATTCAATCTTCTGCGGCGCGCTTTCATGGTTTATCAGACTTCATGTCTTGAAATGGGTTTAATATTTTCATTTTACTACAATATAAAAATTTGACTTTGTAGCTAATAAACTTTTATGAGTTCGGTACCACACTGTACATAAAAGACGACTACAGAAACTGGATGTAACTGATGAATATGGTGTTAATACGAGGAATTTTGTAGTATGAAAGGTGTATTATTTTAGTTGCAAAGTTATTAAATTACATCGGACTTAGTACTATACTTTAATTTTAAAGTAAATTGTTACAGTGTTTGACATTAAAACGATTGAGATTAAAACGAACAAAACTGTACCTTTTCAGTTTTCGTTGTGTAATTTGCGCATATGGGATATAGGCTGGTTTCTTACGCATTGGTTCATTGGTGCTGCTCTAACTCTTAGTGTGCTAGATAGCTAGGCGGGGATCAGCTTTACCATAATTTAAAAGTTAAGTGGGTTATTTTATAATTGCTTCGGGCATGAATATCTAATTGAATGGTGTTGCTTATTTTACATTATATACTAGTCTGGTAGGCATATCTATTGAATATTTGTGCTTCTTCTACGCTTCCTTTCTTGAACGCCTTTCTAGATTTATAGTGTTTTTGGTCAAGTTGGTGCGCCGTGTCTCCATTTTTCTCTAGTTCCTATTGCGCAGTCTGTGCTGTTTAATTATTATTATTGGCTTGCGTTATCTGCAGGTCGCGGCAATGCAGCAGAATATTTGCGAACGCGCATGAAAATCGATGCAAGTCAGAGAGCCAATAAATTACAGTCAAATCCAGCAATTTTAACAGCAAGTGATAGCAAAGGATCAAGCGGTCAAAGTTCCAAACAAATGGTTGAAAAACGAAAAAGGGTACAGTCGAATGAGGGGCGAACAGATTTTAGTGCCAAACAATCGTTGGCAAAATATTGTAGTAGTGTCGGACAACCTTATATTGCTTGCGCTAAAACTATTCGCCAACCCGTGACCGCAGGTATGAGCCGATCTGAGTACACCCCTGAGATTGTTAGCGCTCCGCGGAGCAACGAGTTAAATCAAGAAACAGGGTGGGATAGTATGGAATGTGACATACAAACATCTAAAAGTGCATCTGAATTGCATATGCGGTTTTCTAATGGTGACAAGCCCGGCGATGTAGATGCGGGCGGCGATAGTGATAAAGAATTTGAAAGTGTAGCCGAAGTAAAAGCTAGATGGGTCAAATTGGTTGAGCAACAACGAGCTACTGAGGTGAACAATGCCACAAATGACAGTAATGACACACAAGGCGCTGGTTGTACGGTGAAAAAATGTTTTGTTGAAGTGGAAACTTGTCAAAATGAGGATGGCCCTGAGCGAGGTATACTGCCGTTGCTACCGATTCCTCCAAAGCCAGCCGTAGTTGAACGAGAATTAGTAGGCGTAAGCGATCAGGCCAACCAAGACCTTTGCGATGCCGGCCTTCGGCGATTTGACGTTGACCAAAATGTTAAAGTGATTCCAGATCAATTTGCAAGTCCAGTTGTACCGAAAGTCGAAGCTTTACGTCATAATAGCAGTTGCAGTAGCAGCGCTGATAGCGCGTGTATTTCAAATAGCAGTGTGAGCAGTTGCAGCGGCAGTGGAACCATCACAGGTAAAGCTGTTGAGCGACGTCGTGCGAAGAGAATTCGAAATGCAGCTATTTGTTTAGCCCAAAGTGGAGCTCCTGGCGTTACAAAGACAGAGTAGATTTATCTGTGGGCACATGATTCCTATGTGGTGGATATGTTATGAAGTGTTTTTGGTTAGTCAGGTGTGAAATATGTCTGCTAGTGGGTTGCTACATAGTTGAGTTTGATTTAAGCAGTGGTAAAATTTGCTGAGAATATTGGCCTTATGGCTAGAGTAAATGTTGTGTAGTACGTGGTAGGATGTAAGTATTTTGGAGACATTAGAGGGCTGGAACCTCGGTAATTAAGACAGCAACATACGAAAAGATTTAGACTGCACCAGTATAACAACAGTAAGTATGCATATCAAAAGAAAGTAGTGGTAAACGGAAAATATAGTTTTATGTTGTACCTGTATTATACCATAGCAGTGCTTTTCATTTTGTTTTTGTTGGAATGGTTTGGATCCAGAATTGACCCTATATTATGAATGTAACGACACAGAGGCGGCTGAGAATCGGTTATTTAGATAAGGTTACAGTTTTACGGAAGAAGCACTGTTTAAGTTGCATTTGCTTTCTTTCTAGCTATACTGTCATTGTTTTAATAGTTAACGCTAATTGATTATCCATTTTTAGTAATGACGTTGTAATTTGAATTGGTTCCGCAAAGCCGTACTATGAGTCTATGAAATTCATGTTTGAATTAAAATGTTTTTGGCTTTTTGTATAGTTTCTGAAGTTTGTTACTTTAGCATTGCTTTAGTTGAAAATGTTGCACAGAATGGTAGCATGCGTTTTGTACTGTACTAAAGGACTTTCCAATGCATACGTATTCCATTTATTGTGGTTGGTTATATTTTCATTATTTGACGTACTTCCATAAATGTGTTGTATTTCTGTTTTGAGAAGCTTTTGTGTTGTTCTGATTAAAACATTCAACTTTTGTTACTTCTGTTTACAGTGGCGTAGCCAGGATTTCATTTTGAGAGAGTGTAGCGTTATTTATTCGAACTCTGGAATCGAGCTGCACTTTATAAAAAGTAAGTCAAATTTGTCTTTTACTTGTATCCACAAATTTCGGTCAGGAAATCTATATCCCGTTTACTCCTATACGCCTCTGCTTATTTATTTGAGATGCTACGTGGTATCTGTTTATTTTCATGGATAAGCGTTTCTATCACTTTGTGCATAATATGCCAAATCATTTTGTGATTAGGCTATTTTTCGGTCCAACGTTTTACTCTGAAGTTCCAATTTGTCGGATACAATTTTCTAATGCATGTGCTGTCGGTATGCCGTTCGCATAATTTGTTCCTCGCATCCTTCTATGTCTCGCAAATGTTCGCTATGTGCACACGGCAAAAGCGTAACCGAGATGAAAGGCATGAAACCTATGGTTCCCCAGTAGATTTGTAAAAATTTATTTCACTAATATCAGTTGGGTTAATTTGAAAAATTAACAAACGCACAAATTGCACGTTTTTGTTAGAGGGATATCGCAAAACTGCGGGCCTGGGACACAGTTTAGAAGCTGCGTTTTGGAGCATATCCGTTTTGGGAATTTTTGACCAATCCGCTGCCGGTACATGCTGTCTTTTATTGGATAATAATAATAATAATAATAAATAATGGCATAACATAGCTTGTTAATATCTGGTTGTTTTTAGTGCTTTTAATTTATTGTATTAAGAATGTGTATATAATGCCGCAGCTTGTCATTACCATTATTATTGGTTTACTGTCGGTGTTCTTTGAAATCTGCTTTTGGATATTATGCTTATTGGTTGTATTCGGTGTATACATATTATCTGCTGCTTACTGTTTTGGTGAAACTTATGGTCTGGCGATTGGCGAACTAATTAGATGTTCGTCGTATTGCGAGAAGAACCAAAGACAATGGAGCAAATATAGCTGGTGCAGAGAAGCTTTCTTTTTTGACAGATAAGTCAGGTTTTTAAAAGCGTGTTATTTATATTTGCTACTGAATTTTGTAATTGGCGCTCAAAAATTAGTGGCTTGCCACGAATTGCCACTGCGAAGATGTTGAAAAAAGCGTGCGCCAGTCTTACAAATTACGTATTTATAATTGATACACACAAAATAACTTATCGTGAAATTTCAAGACTCGTGTTTTCTTAAATTTCCAAGACATAAATGTATGGTATTTCAGACATTAATAGCGTTAGTAGGGAACGACCGGATCCAAAATTTTGCATTTACCGGATCCGGATCCGGATCTTAAAATTCAGATCCGGCCCGGATCCGGATCTTACTAGCTCGATAATTTTTCAATACCTAACGTATATAAAATACAAAAAGTTCCACTGATTGTTTCGCAAAATTAGTCAACAAAACTTACAGCAACTAAAAAAGAAGTCTTTAAAATCTTTATGGTTGTTAAAATTGGGGTTTTTGGTTCAGCTTTAGCCCCCAACTTTGAAATCGTTTCCCTAGGAAATTTCTGTCGTATACTTCAGAAATAATCTTAATCGTTTATGAAACAGTCTTAAATTTCACGCTTTTAAGCACGGTTGGGCACCGGAGAAGAACAACGGAAAACGGTTTTTTTCTGTTTTTTCCGAGGAGGCGAAGAAAACAGAAAAACGGAACAACTCGCAAAACAGCGGCAAAACATCGACCAAACAGTGAGAAATTGCTTTTTCTCACGATCCCGTCGTCGTGAAACCTGATTGGCGGATCTAGGAAACTTTAAAATGGGAAGACGCACGAGATATAGCGGAAGCACTCGCGAGCGAAACGAAAGCGAGCCAGAAACAATAAGCCATTTTAGTGCTATTAAACGTTTAAATACAAAATCTTGGTTCCCCTTCGGATCCGCCAGTAGGAGAAATAGTGGGATACGTGCCTCTCCTAAACTTTGGGAAGGAATAGGAAAACACATGTTTAAAGGGTCTAAATTCTACGGTACTTTACTAAAGCTACGGTCGCTCCTAAGAGGCGGACGCAGGGCCAGTACAGTTTTGCTCCTCTGGCCCCAACAGTATAGATGGGCACCGGATATCCGGATATGAAAAATATCCGATATGTAACGGAAATGAAACGTGTTTTCGGATATCCGGATATATCCGGACAACCGAAATGCTTTTGTCTAATTTTTTTTGGAATAATTTGCATGGTTTCACTACCAAAGTAGCTGGAGCTGACGAAAAAAATTCTGTATCCAAACCTCAGTCAGAATATTAAACCACATTCTTGCATAATTGTTCCATGATGATTCAAAATCTTTAGTTTATTGGAGCAATTCGAGTTTTTCAATAATTGTGTTAATTGTTCAGATAATTTTAAGTCGAATTTGACTCTGGCGAAGTCGAATTTGACTCAGTTTGTTTAGTCCTGTAGAGCCTATTTCGTAGAGAGTCAATTTGGCTAACCATTTTTTACAGTGCAGTACTGGCATAAAAAATACCGATTGTTAGAATTGTATCTTTTATGCTCATATCAATTTGCTTGAGGGTGAGGGTACTTCCTTTAGAGCAACAAGTTAAAACAATTGCTTACGAAACGAAAATTGAGGTTCGGGAACTCAAAAAACACAAAATCGAGTTTCGGATATCGGAAATAGAAAATTTCATTTCGGATATCCGGATAAATATCAGGCAACAATTGCCGGATATCCGGATATGAAAAAATATCCGATGCCCATCACTACACAGCAGTGTTACGGTGCTAAAAATTATACCATTGAAATGGTTTCCTAATGAAACCGGAATTCCAGTTGCATTCCTGCTACTATACAGAATATGGTTCTTTATTCTTTAACTGATTGCCGTAAATAATTTCTCTTTGTTGCATCATTTATTGCAGATATATGCAGCGTTTAGTTCGGAATCTAACTTCTGATTAATTTCGTGTTTCATATACAAATAAAACTACAAATCCTCTTTGCGGAATTTTTTTCCGGGCTGAACTCCGCAAGTTTGGGGTTACCTTAGGGTACATGGGCGCCTTTTTAGGTATATGACAGCTCTGTAGTGTGTGCAGTAGGTTTGCTTACCATCATGGGTTATCAACTGATGATACTGTGTAAAATAGCAATGTGGTTCTCCAAATGACATTTTTTCAATAGACAAATCATTTATCAACGTTTTTTAGCTTGCGGAAGCATTAGTGTGATTCTCGATTTTCCGTTTTTTTCGCGTAAAAATCGTTTTTCTGGTGGGTTACACTGCTTTTAAGTCGGAGAAATTACAGACCCATAGGTCTGGAAAACTTAAGAAATAAAAGTCTGGAATTCAAGGCATATATATGTCTGGAGCCCGTATTAAGACTGTCTTAAATTTCAGGCAATATTTCTGAAATAAAGACAATTTGTTGGTTGCGCAATTGGCTTGGTAAGGTCTGCTCGGAGCTTTAAAAGTCAAAAAAATTGAAAAAAATATTTATATGAGTACGTGCCATTTCAGCACTTAAACCAAACACAAAAATTTTAGTTCTCCGTTAAAAATGTTTTCTATTTTTATCTCATCTAACTGCAAGCGATGGTTCGAACCATACCCCAGGCTCTTGGCTGGGAGGCGTCTATCTTCAACGCTAATAAAGCTATAGAAACTTATATATACACGCGGTCCGAGCAACTACATCATGCGAGGGTGAACACAAGAATAAACATATTCATAAGTCAATGCCTAAGCGTAAACATTATACGTAAACCTAAACAAAAATAGTATAAAATCGAATCTTTTGCAGTCGTGCGAGAAAATGGGGTAGATGGAAAGGTACTTAAAAGTAACATGGTCCATAATAGCTCGAGTGGTTTTGTAGATAGAAAGGCCAATTCATTCGGAGGTGCGAACTCTTTAATAAACACCAGGGTGTAACCGGATATTCGTTTCCGTTAAAAATCGGTGTCCGTTTCCGTTATACAAATACCGGAAATTCTGTTATTTTTATGCTGAAAAATTTATTCCAAATCCCCCCTCTTATTCGGGTCAATACAGTATATTATCTCATAATTTAACATATGATGCGATTGTTTGAAATGAAATGCGATTGTTTGAAATGACATTAAACTACGAAATTCGCCAATATCTTAAAAAATTTCGGTGCATTCGGTATTTCTGTAAAATTTTACAATGCCCAATGAATATTGGCATACCTTAATTTTGTTGGCAGAAAAATATATATACCAGTTTTGAAACTTATACATAAATATCCGTTTCTCGTTTCCGTTATTATTACTATCGGTGTACAGACTGTACACAGAACTGTAAGCACGCGCTTTATGTAATGTGGAAACATTCCTTGCTGTTTTACAATGCTGTGTTTACTTTTGCCGTCTCGATGAAGGTTCATGCAATCCCTTAAATTTAGGGTGCAACCGGAGGTAAAAAAATACCGGAGCCGGAGGTCATCAAATCTTGCCAGAGCCGGAGACGGAAGTGGAGGTGAGGCGAAATTAGGTAGTAAACATATAGGTTAATTAGTTAGCCAATACCTATCTGCAATGTGTTAATAGTTGTTTGTTTGATTTTACGCTAATTTTGTTCGAAATTTCGGAAATTCTTTCGTGAAAACTGTGACAAGAGTAAAACGAAACGTGCAAAACTGATAAATTTTGCAAAATTGTGCAAAATTTTACAACCGAAATTGTCGGAACATCCGACTTAAAATCTACCGGAGCCAGGGCCGGAGGCCGATTTTCCGACAGAGCCGGATGCAGACCTTCGGTTGCACCATGATAAAATTTATGATCGGTGTTATTTGTTGTATAATAATACCGCGGTTACTCATTTGTCTTTACTTTAAAGCAACAATGATATCTAAAATCAGTGAAAATTTAATGTGTTCTATTTTTCTCACGAGCGTTTCATTGATAGCCATGTTGTTTTTACACAAGCGCATTTATTTATGTACAGTGATCTGTTGTCAGAAGGGTTTTGTAAGGACGAGTTTCCTGCTATTGTGATTAGAAAATTCGTCTTGCTGGATGAACTGGAGATTTGTTTAAGCTTTCGTTCAAATTTAATCTTTCGTCTGTGTTAAAAATTTTGGCGTTGATAAACGGTAGTGTGGTTCGCTAAGACTTTGTAATTTAAAGTTGTATCGCTTGGCGACCTTGCTTGTAAATGCTGAAGCCATTTTCAAAGTTTTTAGAAATTGAAAAATGTGATCAATTACTAATGTTAAATATCTTAAGAATTTTTTAAAAAATTTAAAATGATTAAGTAGAAAGGTTACCTCGTTCTTGTCATTTTATATACATAGCTAGTTGATAAAATTGTTAATGAAATTTGTAATTTAGCAGAAAAGTTTTGGAATCCTCTGTATTGCAGACATCCAGTGTTGCAACCGCTTAGGCAAAAACTGTTACAACTGCACTACACGATCGCTGTAGGTTGCAGCAACTTTAACCCGGTATAAGTGTGTTGCAATGTCTTATAAAAATTAAAAACAAGGAATATTTCAAAATTTATTTCAGTAGCTTAGTTATCTGTTATTTTATGCGTTTTATTGATTTCTGTCGCGTTCCGGTTATTTCCGCAACAGGTGTGGATAAAAAATTACACCTATAGAAGCTTAAAATCAGGGCTCCGCCTGTCCTCGCGGAAAATATTAAAGGTTCAAAATATAGTATTTCTTATGTTTTTCATAGTTGTTTTTTTATGTTTTTTGTGTTTTTCAGACGATCTGCGCATAATTTTTTTATCTGTCAGCATCACTTACCTAAACAAGCCAGCCATACATTTGTCGAATCCTCGACTTCTGTTCTTGGTCCCAAGATACCGAAATTCAAAAAACCGAGATCAAGACTTGCCGATTACCGAGACTTGCCAAGACCGAGACTTCCGTCCCGTATCCTAAGGCACCTTTCTTACTAAGGAAAAACTGGATGCACCTAAAAGTAACATAGTCGAAACAAATATTGCAGCTAAACGAAACGCTAAAAAAATTCATCGGTGTGAGACGTTAAGCATTGTTACGTAAAAAGCCTTTGTATGCCTTAGGCCACGGGAGGAAGAATTGTTAGCTACGTTCTGATATTTGAATTCCATTTCCATCTAATATTAGATTTGAATTAACTATCCAGTTTCGGCCGGATATTAGATTATTCTAGCTCCGTTATTTTTTGGTATCCGGTCGTCCTTTAATCCACACTGAATTTTTATCAAAACAGTAACTTCTAAATTGCGCATTCATTGATAATGGGGAACTTTAAAAATTTTCGCAACTTTCATCAACTCATAATATATAGTCTTCGTTTTCACTTACTTCGGCGAAATTTTTTGTATTTATAGTAAGATTTATCGATATCCAACATTGATTGACCGGATGTCAATTTTACCGGATACGTTACGTACCGTTGCCGAATAGTATAAATTTTTACCGAACCGGATATTAACAGAATATTGCATCTAAATTTGTGTACCGGTGGTAGTGTAGTACGTCTCAGGGTCGTGCAAAAAGTAGGTATATTTTTGGGGAATTAAAAGTATATTCTTAGCTTAATTTTTAATTCCACATAATTAAGAACTTAAGCTTCTTTACTTGCCATGTAATGCAGTCGCAGCAAAATGTGTTGGACGTATTTCATCATGTGAACAGCAGTTCTGTGATATTCCAGACCAGAACACAGGCTTTCCCACGGTGCTATTTTTTACGATTCAGTTACCTTGAAAGCCTGTTCAATATTTCGTTAACATTTCTTGGAAATGTATAATTTTATAGGACATTGTTATATGAACATTATATACGTACAATACATACACTGAACACACATATGTATCGACAAGAAGTGGTTGGTGTTAAGCTTTAAATTAAAACGGAAACTTATCTAGTTTTAGTGTTCTTGAAGTTTGTTATTATTGAAGGTGCCATGCTAACTTTTGCATTAATTATTGGCGGTTTCTCAATTGCTACTGTGCACAGTTTGTACGAAGATCAAGTGGGACTTTTTGATTGGTAAATGGTTTTAGACATGTCTGGCAGCAGGGATGTGCGGTCTCGGTCTCGGTCAAAGTTTCGGTATTTGGCTGGTCTCGGTCTCAGTCTCGTTTTTGAGTCTTGATAGGTTTCAAACCGAGACCAAACGAGAAAGACAAGTTCCCGTTTTTTCTGCTCAATGTTCACAAGAATCGGGCGTCAGTTGTATTTGTTGATTTTTAACATACAAATTTTTTGCAGTTTTGATGCTATGAAATAAGTTAAACCGCAAACTTTTCCATATTGTTGTGTCAAAACACAGATAGTTGTATTATAGATCACTGCCAAAAAATTTAAGTTCCAATTAACGCTAAAATATCATTTTGATAAACGCTAAAAAGCGTTTACTATTAAAAGAGTTAAATATACTGGCGATTGACGATTCATTTTTTGAAAAAGCTAAAAGCGTATTATTGACACTGAAAGCGTTCTATATTTCATCGGAGTCTTTGACGTGGTGTCGTGTTATATTCCTGTATCTGTGTTTGTGTTTGTCAGTATGTTTTTGCTAAAAATAAAATTGTGCGGTAATTTTTTGTTTAATATAAATTTTGAGCAGATGCAACATTTTATTATGCTAGAATGACACAGAAGTACGAAAAAGCATGCTAAACTTTTGTAAAAAAATTATATTTTTTGCTCGGTAACGGTCAACAATTGACCGAGACCGAGACCAGTCTCGGTTGTCTGAACTCGGTCTCGGTTTTCGACCGAGACCGCGCATCTCTGTCTGGTAGTTTAAATTCAAATACTATCTTGCGAATTGATGCAGAGCTAGCGAACTTATAGTTACGGTACTGATTCAGTACAGATTTTTTCTCATAATTCAAAAAGTATTGTGATGAGATGCTAACAGTTTCATTTGTTTTATTATTACGTACGTAATACGTGTATATACTAACCAATATATATGTTTCTTTTATTGCTAGTGTTTGCTTTAATATACTTTGCAGGAAATCAGAACTTATTGGCAATATCGAAACAGCTACATTTAGTAAAGATGAACGTGCGAAACGCATATATATGCTGTCAGAACAAGGAGTTTTAGCTGCCCTGCATACGAAGAATGGAGATATCGGTATTTATCAGGCTGTATTCGTGTTTCATTTGCCTGCGTATTTACGTAGGTGCAAAACGTACAATACAATAGTTGAGAATACATGCCCCAAAAAATTTAATGCACAGTTTACATTAAATATTTGAAATTCAATTCGAGACGAACTTTTATTAGCATTAGGAGTTTTATAGTGTATATAATAGTACGTAGTGGTGAATCAATACGAACTTTAAAATACCGATACCGATATTGTGCAAATTACCGATACCGATACTTAAGTTGTACAGCATGCCAGAGCACTTGGAAATAAAAATTGATCGTGGCTTATTCAAATTAATTTTTTTATTTAAAATCCAGCCATTCTATCAATCCGTAGCATAGGCGGCTGCTATTTTTCTATTCTATTTTGTTTAAATTTGCTCAGTTTTCAAAGATCTTGCCGGTAGGGTACCATTTTAACATTCGGACTTGAACCAGTGGCACACACACATCTTCATAGTCTTTGCCCTCGTATCAAACTGCTATATAATACGTAATTCTTATTCAAGGCGTTTCTCAGAATATTAGCTGCAGCCACAAAATTCCTGCCACACAACCGAAAAAGGTATTAGTCCTACAGGTCCTATATGCTCAATATTCGCTACTATATAACGTTCATAAGCGTGTTATTTTCTAATGCTACACAGTTACTCTGTTCAGTTGCTTTGGAAATATAGTTATATTCGAAGTATCTGTATTAGTACAGTTTAAGACTATTTTATCGGCAAGTTAAATACTTCCAAATTTAAAGTTATTTTCGGTGTTTTTAGTTTGGCGCCACTTCCTGGATGCTGCAGAGAACAGCAGCCTTGGATTGTTTCAGATTATTAACAACGGTCAGTTTATTTATCGCATTTTAAGTGTCAGCATATACACTATAACAAACGTATTAAGTACATTTCAACTTAACATTATTCAGCTTCCATTGTTATTACTGTTGATAAGTGTTCAAGTACATGAATGAAGGTAATTTTACGCAACTGATTAATTATCAACTAAGTTGTAGTTTTTTTGACACCATTAACTCTGGATCGTGTATGGGTTCATATTAACGTAAGATTGTGGTTTATATTAGTGTAGTTTTCAGTGTATAATGCAATCTGTTATTTCAGAATTAATTGTGTTGCATAATGCGAGGCTACAAAGTTGGGAATTATCGACTGGAGTACTGTTATGGGAAACTGTTCTGCAAGGATTGCATCAACCGACGTAATATATACATATTACTACACATTATTGATCGTGCTGGAAATTTTATTACGTTGCCTTGAATGGAAATCCGTACAATGAAAATTGCTAAACTTTTGTTGGAAAATTGACTATAAATAGCGGAAGAAATTTTTTACATTCTTGAGTTTAATTGCACAATGATGTTTTTAGTTTTGCTGGATCAGCTGTTGTTGTCGAGCGGCAGACAGGCAAATATGAAATAATTGTCTTACATGAAGATGCTCTTATAGCGTACGATAATCATGGTGATGATGTATGGCGTACTCCGTTACCATGGACAAAGTAAATGTATACAGCGAATTTTGAACAAGATCATGTCAATAGATTTCTTGTTACATTACAACATCGTAATTATGATGCCTTCTTTTGAAAATGCGAGCGAAGCGGCGTATTGGTTGAACGCTGGCTTTCTGATCCGCTGACTGTGAGTTCGTACCAACCCAGCGCAGTGCTGCTTTCGAGCTGCTTATTAGAAAGTAAAAATATTTGTTATTAATGTCCAAAGCTGTAAGGTTGTATTTTTCAAGAGTTGCTTTTTCTTAACGTCACAAATGGCTTCTCTAATTTGTAATTTAGAAGCGAATACGGATGGTTGCTTTACGATGATAATTTAGAAGAAATTTATGTCATTGCCGTGAAACGTGGTGGGAGCGTTGTGTTTTTGGGCAGTACTGGTTTGGGAGCAGAGCGATTCACAAGTCACCGAACTTTAGTTGCTCCGTGGGTGACCTATAATCAGTAAGTTTGAAGACATTATTATGCAGAATACATTGTCATAGATTTGTGTTGTCAGTAAAAGTACTAAAGCCAAACAACGATACGTCTTTGGCAGCTGGATTACTGTTACAAAAAACTACCTTTGCTAGTTTTTACACAACCTTCGAATTCAAGTTGGACATTTTTTAACGGAATCACTTAAAAAATTCTCTTTTACATTTTGCACTGCAAAATTATTAATCGTAACATGTGGTAGAATTTCCAGAGAGCACCACAGCTGACCGTGGTATTTCATGTATTTAGTTTCTACAGGGGCTTAGTCGTATTTTATTGGATTCTAGGTGTCATTTAACAGGACATTATTTGAGTTGCTTGGATGCAAATTCTATATTCTACATTTGTGATATCAAGCGTAGCGATGCTTTTATAACGAAAAGTTTACCGGTAGGATTTATAATGTTTTTGGTTGGAGCAGATGTAAAAGCTAGTTTGTTCTTAGTTCCATTTATTTAGCTGGCGGATTGCAATATTTGTTTAGTGTAGATTGCTACGATAGTTTTGGGTTATAATGTTTTTGTCAAGGCTTCAAAAATAATAATAGAAAATGGTTGCATGAAACTTAATGTGCAATTTCGGGATTTCGCAGGTGTCTGTGTCGCTTTCGGGTGTCGGCTACTAACCGAGTAATGAATTAACTGAAATCTAACTTAAAATATATAATTAGAAATAAATACAATATTTTGTTACCTTTGCTGTCTGGCGACCACTATTCTTGAACGAGTCACAAACTTCAACGGTCAAACCTTTGCTATTCTTTGTTTTTAACTTTTTTGAACGTTTTTTCTGAAACTTATAGTTTGCAAACCCCCTGTTTCATCAAAAACCGTACAAAAATGTTGAACAAATTGCCACAAACTTACAAGTTGAGGTGTTCTTTGGTAACATTCTTGTGTTGTTATAGGGACTTTCGGGAAAGGCTTTTCACGGCTCACTGCACTCGCTGTCATTTGAGGACAGTTCCTCTTCGGACCCCAAAACATACTTCTGGATACGAACTGATGATGTAGGCTACATCTATGACATTCCAAACAGCGTTGAGCAAGCGCCGAAAGATGACATTACGATCAATAACTTTTTTGAAATGCCAAAGGTAAAATGAGAGATTGCAGCGAAAGTAATAGGTAAATTCAACCTAGTTTTCTCTAATAACTAATAACCGAACAACTTATCGTTCCGTGTTAGATTATTAAAAACTCAGTATGACAACGGTGAAATAGATTTAGTTCGCATATTAAAAAGTAGATCTCTTTATATTTCACTTTAAACGTTTTAAAAAGATCGTAGACAGCGATCTAAAAATTGTTTTATAAGAAAGTACTATGAGTTCCTGCTTTACGATTTACCAATCTACTACGTTTTTTCAAATTAAGCATGCAACTGTTCGTGATCAATTTCAGCTTGCTGCAGTCCGGACGTATACATTCGACAAGCGCCGTCTATTTGCATGTGTAACTGATTCTGTTGGTCCAAATATCGAGATCACATTTATTGATTCTGTTAGTGGCGAAACTTTGTCTGAATTGAGCTCTGCAATCCCTCTTGATCACAACCGAGGAAAAGTTGTTAAGGTCAGTTTTATGAAGTGTCTAAGTTTGTTGGATTGCAGTGAACTCATTATAGACAAATTTTGTCTGTGTCCGTGATAGAAATGCCGAAAATTTCATTATTTTAAAGCGCAGAATTAGTTCCGCACCATGTATATTTTGTGTAATTTTAATTACAAACATGCTGCAATATTATTCGAGATATGACATAAAATATTATGAAATTCATCAAAAATCTTTAAAAATTGTGGTGCATTCGCTACTTTTTCTGTAAGATTTTTAGAACATGTATGCCTGAATTGTACTGACAAAAATGTAACATTTTCTAGCTTTTCTACTTTAATATCCGGTTTTAGTTTACGTTATTTTGATCACTATTCGTTTCCATTTGTGTTATTTTTACAACCCCTTTACATTCTGCTTTATAGCTCGCCATGTCTAGCCAGTGATAAACAACTATTTCAGGTATTCCCTGCTATTTTTCGCAAGAAAGATGGCGATTTGATGCACAAATCGCTCGTCATTGCTCAAGATCATTCGGTTTATTTTGTACATCACGCGGGTAATTAGTTTGGTGTTTAAGGTGTGATTCTGTTTCCGTGGAATTCAGTTTTTCTAGTTAAAAAAATTTGCTTTCGTAGTGGACATATCTGATTTTAATCCCTTAAAAGGCGATGGCAAAACTAATTTATTTACCTTAACGACTACTGCTGAGGTTCATTATTGCACTGCCTTCGGTTTTTGATCTATTTCAGGAAAAGTTTTATGGAAAAGAAACGAAGCATTGTCTAGTATTGTTTCTGTGAAGTTGCTTGAACTTCCGTTGTCAGAATCACAAGCTGAAGTCGAAACCGAATTTGATGCAGACGATCGTATGTGTGTTGTATTCATTTCCTAACTTAAGCATATCATATTTAGCGTAGTGCAGTATCGGGTGTATGGTTTGCCGACGTCTATTCTCTTCGTTCTTTCAAAACTGCAATTTTTTTAAATGTACCAAATTCTAGGTTAATATGTAATGAGAAAGACATTTAAAATACGAATATATATCTATTTATATGGGATTTATTGTTTTTGTCAGTGTCACTGCTTAGTTTCATCACACAATGCTTAGTTGCTTAATTGCGTATATATTATTTATAAGCGTTTAGTGTTTATCACGAATATTGCAAGCTAAATGAAAGATGCAAGTATGATATGTTTTTGCGCTGTTTTGCAGACACCGGTACTCGTTTTATATAGGTTTTAAGGTACTGACTTGAAAATATTGTAGTGTATATTTGTAGAATCAGTTGTCAAAATGTTAACCAAAAGATTGAAAAGTCAAGCTCTACATTTGCAGAAGTTTTTTCTACAAACCATTGAGGAAATGTTTCATTTAGTCGGTAAGCAGAGAATGTACATCTTAGTTATGCCAAAGCTTTTGTTCTGCTTCTTTCAACTGTTGTTTATAAACCATAATTTTGAACAGTGCATGTTGACGTCTCGTTTTTAAAGCATTAGGAAATTGGCTGGTATGCTCACAGAAATTAAAAGAAGTGTTGTATTTTGAAGTTAAGATGCTTGTATAGATTTTATCATTCATTCTGTACAAATTAATTTTTAAAGGACTGCTGAAAGAGCTGCGAGATGGCAAAGATATTGCTTCAGCAGTATCTTTTGGTCAAAAGCGCAAACAAGTCCGTTTGGAACGTGACTATTTTAATTTGCATAAAATGATTGTGGCCGTTACGTCGGTTGGCAAGGTATGATGTTTAATATGCTGTTTTCTTATATCGCTCCAGCACGTTTTGGAAAGCGAAAAATTTGAGCAATTAAAACAGTTTATAACATTTAAACCTTTCGTATCTGAATTTACCTAATACAATTACTGCAATCTGCTGTTATGCGTCGTTCACAATATAAAATACCCTACCCTAACGCTTGTCGCAGAGCAGTTTGTGACAAGCTTTAGGTAGCGTTAACGCTTGGCGAAAGCAAATGTCACTTAAACAATCACGATACATACAATTTACGTGTTATAATTAGTTACACACAAATTAATATATGTGAGCCTTGAAATTTTTGTAGCGTTAAGGTAGGGTTAACGCTTTGCTCATTCTGTGGCAAATTTGAGAAAAATTTGAAGTTTTAGTTAGGATGTTTAAGGAGTTTTAGACTTTGATGGAGACAAAAATATATAGAGGGTAAGCATGCCGTTAACCGTACACTAATGCGTGTCACAAAGTTTTCTGTGACACGCGTTAGGGTAGGGTTAATAGAAAACGTGTTAGGGTAGGATTAACGCGTGACAAATGTAAAATTTGTCACGCGTTAACCCTACCGTATGACTCTTTTTGTGGCAAGGGTAAATTTTATATTGCGAACGGAGAATTAGCTGTCGCAATCATACTGGTAACTGTCATTGTTCCATAAAATGTTTATAAGTATCTGAGATTATCAGATTAGCAATCAGAATCGTTGTAAAACTTTAAGATCAATAATACGCAAGTTGTCATTTGGTGTATCTTTTATACCAAAATTTTTTTCGCTCGTTTTAGATATTTGGCTTGGATAACCGAGATGGAAAACCGATTTGGGAATTGTATATTCCGAACATAGCACCTTTTACTGTCACTAACGAAGCTACGGTACCTCTGCATGTGTTGCGAACCACCGCTCATTATCCTTACCCAGCAATATGCGCAATTATAGCGAAATCGGTGAGGCATTTTTATGAAACGCGGAAATTCAATCTAATAAACATTGGCTAGTAGTATTTAGAATCTGAGTGTTTTTACTGTTTTCAACCGAAAACGTAGTGTCACCAAGGAATATGCGGTAGAAATTTTTTTGCTAAAACATGGCAACTAAATGCTGAACAAACTACGACTTAAGTTCTTCGCAGGGATCGACCGAATATAGAGTTGCTGTTTAATATCTCGCGAAAAACCCATATCCGTATTCAATTCCAGTATCAGGTATAAACATACCGGATACCGGGTGTTCACTGTTGTAGTGCCGAATATAATAAAGTTTTTTACAGGTGGACACATTTAACATCTTGCTGCGATTGCATTTCCGTGCAAGCTCAGATAAAATTATTCAAAGTGAAGTAAAACTAAAAACTCCAAGCTAACAATTTTGTTTCGTAAGCGTATACTTTTACGTAATTCAGTTACTTCCAGCGGTGTATAACCTAAGATACTATATCCGGTTAACATCCAGTTCCATTAAATTTATATCCAATCGAAACCTGGTTCTACTTCCGCTGTTACTTACGACATAATTAAACTCTCCTAACCATATTCCTAAGCCTAGGCGTCAGCATAAGGATAAATCTAAAACTAAAACTAAACGTAAGCAAAAAATTAGGGTAATGATTAAGTTTAGTCTCTTGTAGTTACGTGTGGAAATTTTTTACACCCCTCAAAGCAACGTAGGTCAGTTTTGCCAAGAGTGAATAATGGTTTCAACAAGAGTGTGCAACTGGGTACATTCTGTGTACAAAAGAATGTACCCGGCACGAGTTGCATTATTCCATAACCCCCGCCCCTCATTTGGGGGGGGCGTGTTTAAAACTTGAACACAGGCTAATACTGTTGCGATATACGCAGTGCAAACATTGTCCTATTATATTCTTGATTTAAGTTTAGCTGAGTTCTGTGTGCAATTGACCTTCCCCTAACGCGTGGTACGTTTTAAGCCACATGTATTTTTGGAAGATGTACACTCTTATCATCAACTCTTGGTTTTACCAAGAGTGGATGGTACTCTGACAAGAGTGTGCAACTACCGAAATTTGTGTGGTACCAAATGTGCCACCGAGCGTTGCCTTTTCGGCCGACCCCCCTTGTTTAGAGGGGGGTCGCTATCACATTAATACCCTAAATTAAACTATAAGGGGGCCATGTTTGATGGGGCATGCATAATGTGACATGGTTTCCACCGGTTGTACCCCCCTCTAAATAATAGGGGGGGTAACCAAAAACGCAACGCGTTTCGGGTACATTTGCTACGCAGAATGTGCCCAGTTGCACACTCTTGTTGAATAGCGATTATCCACTTTTGGTTTTACTAACGAAACTTTTCTTGAATTTCTACATTAAATTTTATTTAATGTTAAAGGCTCATGGTGGAAACAAGAGTGTTGTTGCCACTTTTGATCCAATTACTGGAAAATTATTAGAACGGAATCAGTTGAACGATCACGTTTCGCAAGCAACCATTCTGCCAGTTGCAGATATTAATGGGATACATGGAATGCTGTTATTTATGCGAAACGGAGATGTAGGCTTTGTTTGAATAAAAAATTTAAAATTACTAATGAGAACGTGAAAAGTATAGCGTAAATGCTTAAAAAATTAAAATATTTGCATTTTATAGATTTGAGATATTTTGCTGGATACATCTTAGTTTTCGATTGTGCTCAAAACTTTAATTTGTAATCTAAATCTAAAGCTATATTTTAATCTATAGAAATGTAGGTTTTATTTCGAAACTTAATTTATAATCACCAGTGTAAATTCGAGACGTTTCGTGAACAGTCCCGGTGGGAATGTTCAATATTAATTTTTTAGTTTATATGTGTACAAGTGAGCAACACATCACATTGAATGGTCCCACTATTGATGTAATAAACATTTGAAAAAGATGGCGAACATAACACCACTGTTTTATATGTAAATTTTAACTACACCCGTCATCGCAGCAATATGAATGAGTCTATGCAATTGGATGTAATCCTTAGCCAGAAGTTAAACGTAAATTTAGTTCTACTTTTAAATACCAAATTTTGGGCTTGATTTCTGCTGGTTTGGTAGGGCCATTGCATGCGTACTCCTATTGAATCCGGCAGTGCAATACATACGCATAGTTCGATTTGTTATATATTGCACAATATATGATCTTTATTTGTGTAATCGTGATTCAAAAATCGCAATCCAACTTCGTTCAGTCGCGACGCAAAAATAGGAAACGCAACACACTTATTTTCTTCAGGATTGTAAAATTGGAAATTTTACGCGTATCATTTTCATAACTAGGCGTTTAATCGGGGCATATTACAACGTTTTTGATTATGTGCGTACTCGACATTTTTAGAATGTTAACTTGACTTGGCCTTTAAATAAGTTAACGTTACGTTGACTGACTTTAGGTCGTTGTGCATCCTGAAAATGTTTGGCGAGAAGTAAACAAACGAATCGTGCTTCACACATTTGCAGTCAATGAGTCTACGGGTGCCATGACTGGATACAAAATCCATTCCGATGACAACAAGCGTCCTCGAGTAAGCAAAGTTTTTCCGCTAGAAACTTACTCATAGACTAAAATTTTTCATGTTCTTTAATATTGCCGCACGTTTTACATTTCCAATCCTTTTGTCATTACGGGTTTTTACAGCTGTTTTCCAGTGGTTTTGTACTTAGTGTGTACTTATTCAGGGGGTAGTTTCAAGACGTTAACAATCCCGTTTTATATACGTCTTGCATATACCTGCATACCGTGTGTTTAATTTTTTGTAAAGGTTGTGGCGTATTTTACTAGACAAAATACTTCTGGTTTCTATTTTGTTTTAGATGGAGAAAGTTTGGAATGGAGAACTCGTCATTGACTCAGATAATCGTATTTCAACCGTTAAAATGAAGAGGTATTCAGGTATGTAAGGCATTTGACGAAGTTTGTGTAGCAGTAATTCTGTTAGAGTTAAATAAATGTTAGCATTGATTTTAAGCGTATATAGTACCAGTTCTCGAAATATTTTATAACTAGCCGAGTTATGCTTATATATTTTTCCGTCGATTGATGTTAAATGAAACTTAGTGGTGTTGTTGGTAACACGGCTTAGTTGGTTTTAGAACATGTTCATTCGCAAGGCCGGGTTCTAGGAGATCGAAATGTTTTATACAAGTATTTGAATCCAAACTTGGTCGCAATCGCTGTCGATGGTGTTGATATTGGAGGCAAAAGTAAATTAGTCAACTTTTTGTTTTTGAATAATACCCTATTGCTGTATACTTATGAGTTTTGACGCATTTTCGATATGTCTTCAATGTGAATGAAATGGTATATCCCGCGCCTATCAATACTATGGTTAAAAGAGCGAATTCTATTATGATTCTCAGTTGTAATGATTCCACTCTCATTTAAAAGTAAGATATAAGTTATAGAAACGTAAAGCTTCTTTTTGCTATTTTTATAGGCAGCGTTACGCTGATGCTTATTGATGCAGTGACTGGTAATGTTATCTTCAGTGCTCAGCATAAACGGTGCACAAAGCCAGTTCATCTCGTGCATTCAGAAAACTGGATTGTGGTTTGTACCGTGTTTACTAGTATCACAGTTTAGAGAGCTGATGTTTGTATTTTACGAAACATGACTTATTGAAATTCTTTTTTGGGAAATTTCAACTTTAATTGAAATTTTATAAGTAGTGACATATTGTAAGGATTATTTCAGAGAACTGCTTTTTACAGTTCTGTTGTGTTTTTGCTAACGGTAGCAAACATTCCGTGTAAATTTAGAAAGCTGTGATTATGTTTTTCGTTATAGTATTCGTACTGGAACGAAAAAGCACGTCGAACTGAAATAGCATCTTTGGAGCTGTATGAGGGAACATCACAGTCGTATTCTACACGATTTTCATCACTCAATCCACCAGAACCCCCAATTGTTATGCGGCAAGCATACGTGTTTCCTCAGGGTGTATCAGCAATGGCAGTAACTGATACTGAAAAAGGCATTACTAGTCGGCATTTATTGAGTAAGTTAGTTACATATTTCCGTTTAATCGAGTTTGCGTTTTTCGATCGATTTGTCAGAGGTTTTTACTGTTTCCAATTGTGAGCCTATCTGTTAATGTTCATTAATTATAAACTACATGTAATGTTCTCAATAATTCACGGTGTGATTGTGTAGTATTATTTCAGTTGCCATGCCATTTGGTGGCATCTTGCAATTACCGAAGATGTTTCTGGATCCACGACGAACATTGATTCCAACAGCTGAACAACGGTAAAAACGAAATTATAGATGTAGTTGTAACATAATTAGAGCAATAAGACTAAAACTTTCGCGGAAAGACAGATAACATGTTGCCTGAAAACATTTGGCATTTTCTGTATCTTAGTTTCCATTGACCAGCTGTTAAGATAATGTACGTAATGCTGAGTTGTTAATATCCAAGCCTTGTTAATACAATTAGTTGGATTTTCGTTGTTTCTTACGACATTTATTTTGTCGTAAATTCTAGACTACAGTATATAAATAATTCATACCGTACAAAAGTGTTATTAGTGTCGTATATTATAGGGAAGAAGGTCTTATTCCGTACATACCAGAACTACCGATCGCTACCGAACACATTATTAACTATAACCAGTCCCTGCAGCGTGTGCGCGGAATTTACACAGCACCATCGGGTCTTGAATCTACGTCATTAGTATTTGTTTATGGTCAAGGTTTGTTTATTTTTTGAGAATTTTATTTTTGAAATTTATTGTTCCGTATGCGTTAGTGTATTCTTTTATACCCAAAACTGAATTATGATATTTATTTAATCTGCAGTTTCATGCAGGCTAGACAACCTTTTAAATGGTTTTGCTTCTAACGTTTTCACGTTTTACACGGAATTGCAGACTCATCTCAACAGTCTTACTTGAAAACATTCTTTTCGCACAGAACAGTACCCAGTTAACAGCCAGTTACTATAATTTAAGTTTACTAAATTAACAAGATATTACTTAGCTCTACTTTTGTTTAGAATATTTATGAATTTCAGATTTATTCTACACGCGAGTTACTCCGTCTGGCACGTTTGATATTTTAAAAGAAGATTTTGATCATTGGCTTATTGCAGCAGTTTTGTCAGCGCTATTTCTAGCTTCTGCTGTCTCAAAACGGCTTGCTAGACATAAAGACTTGAAGGAAGCTTGGAAATAAAAGGACTATGCATCGATGGCGGCAGCAAATGGGAATGATGGTGTTTGTGACATACATGGTGTAAGGGTTTAGAAGCAGCATTTGCCGTGGAAAAGCAAAGCAGCGATGTTATGCAGTATTTCAGTGGAACATGGCGCTCGTACAACCCATATGGCTAGTCGTCGTAACCTATTACTATTGATTAATTTCGTTGCGCGGTATGATTATCTCAGTACTGCTCAAGTTGTGTACGTCTTGTTCTGGTCACAGAATTTAATTCCTGGGTTACAATTTTCTAAATTTGATATTAAGTATTCTTGCTTTCTGCGCCGATTTCAATTTATCGCGAGACACGTATGGTTGTGCAAAGTTTCGATGCTGACCGCGAAATTATTTTGTTCGAATGATTTCCAAGTACTTGTGTAGCAGTAACAAGAGATAAAATACATAATTATGTTGGCTTTTATTTAATTAAGTTGTCCAAACCATTCTGTGCTCGAAATTTTTTACAGCAATAACCACAACTTAAATTTGTGAATTCTCAGATTAATTTGGCTTTACGCGAAGCAGGGTACAACCGGAGGTCTTGTATCTGCGGCTTTGGTAGAATTTTTTCCGAAGTTCGTGAAATTAAGAGACATTTTATTTAGGTTGTGTACTTCAGTTAAGGCACTTTTAAAAGCTTCAATTGCCGAAATTTCTAAAATGTAGCTTAAAAATAACTTTAAACAACACTGCAGATTGTTTAAATAGTTTTCTTTCACCACCGCTTCAGCAAAATCTGTTCAGCCCCGACTCTGGATTTTCCACCGGTTGTACCCTAGTGACAGATGTTTTTGCTGTCTCCCGCTAAAAGAGTACTATTAGTTTAATAAAATATTTGTCAGCTTCGATTTGTTACACTTGCGGGTTATGTAAATATCTAATTCACCATCGGAAAGAACTTATAAATTGGCAACAGGTGTCACAGTTTGATTCTTCCCCTGTTTATTTTATTCCCTCGTAAAAACTAAACTAGTTAAATTCTTCACCCGGAAGAATTTAACCTGTTTAATTCTTCCCCACTTGCCTGTTAAATTTTCCCTCAATAAAGACGTGGTTTAATTCTTCCCATATATAATTTTCTCCCGGTTGAATTATACCAAATTAACCAACCTTTGGTGTCACTCTTCAATAATTTTAAAAGCCATCTGGCAACACGTATATAATTTGAGAAATTTCCATTCCGCTAAAGCTAGAAACAAGTGATTTGTTCGGCAAGTCGTGACACCACGCCCTCCGCCACCCTTCGTTACTGATATATATCCGGCAATTTACAATCCTTTTGCTCGTACCGCGCGCTGTATAGATTTTCTACAAGTTGATGTTAACACAGCTACGAAGCATCTGGTTTGGCAGAGATATGTCGGGTTTTCGTGTCCTCCCTGATAATTTCAGCCCAAATTTAAAGCGTACTTCAAAAATTTAATTTAACTGCGGGTTAAAGGGACCCCTCTTGGGACTAAAAAATCTTCAAGTTATACTTTATAATGGAATACGAAACGAAGTGACGGTACGGGTTCTTCCTTTCATATGCAAATTATCTAATATTTTACCATTATATTTCCAAATGTTTTTTGCTCCCTCAATCAAGGAGCGGGAAGCGGTATGTTATTTACCCCGTATTCTTTCATCCCCATATATAATATATGCGGCCCATGTATAGTTGAGTGCCGTCCCAAAATCCCACCGCCCCAACAAAAAATTGATACTTTTTGTTTCTGGTTAGATTTTGGGATGTTTGGATTGCGCGATTTCAATAAAATTCATCGAAAGCAATTTCTTAGGCTTAGGCTTAAATTTAGGATTGTGCAATCCTTTGGTTCAAGATTTAGGTTTAAGAATATGCAACGCTCCGTCTTAGGCTTAGGTATTTAGGTGTTTATCCGTAACATCTGGTGTTAAGCTTAGATATACATTTTAGAGGTGCCTTAGCCTTAGGCATAGGCTTTGACTTAGTTTATGGGTCAGGCTTGGGCATAGTTTTTAGGACGCTGAGGCTCTAGGAATTGGTTTAAACGTAGATTAAATCATAAATGACCATTACGGGCTATGTCTTAGGGTCCTATGTATAGAACAGGGCCGGATCGTTTTCCGGAGGGGCTATAAAAGAGTCAGTTTAAGCTTTAGACTATTTTTGCTTAGGCTTAGGAATAGGCTCATCCATACGCTTAGGCATAGGCTTAACCTTAGGAATATGCTTACTACTGTTCCGGCCCTGTTCTATACATGGACCATTTTAGGCATAGGCTTAGGCTTTCGCTTTAAGTTTACGCTTAGGCTTTAGGAGCAGGCTTTGTTTGAGCGTATATAGATTACAGATAACATTGGCTTAGGCTTAAGCCTAGACTTTATGAATAGGTTTTAAACAAACAAAGATTAGATCTTGAATAACACTTGGGCTAAATCTTAGGCTTAGGCTTAGGCTCATGCGGCGTTCACGTTAATTATATAAATCTTACAATGACCCTTGGGCTAAATCTTAGGCTTAGGACTAGGCTTACGGTTAGCCTTGGGCTTTGACTAAATCCGAAAATCCCACCTTCGACCATATCCCGAAATCCCAAGATCCCAAAATCCCTCCTTCTACCATATCCCGAAATCCCACCTTCCACCATATCCCAAAATCCCACCTTCCACCATATCCCGAAATCCCACCTTCGACCATGTCCCGAAATCCCAAAATCCCACCTTCGACCATATCCCAAAATCCCGAAATCGCGAAATCCCCCGTTCGACCATATCCCGAAATCCCACCTTCGACCATATCCCAAAATCCCAATATCCCAAAATCCCACCTTCGACCACACATCAAATTCTTATGATATGATGGTGGGATTTTGGGACGGCAGCGAGGTTTACATGGACCCAAAATTTTACTACTTTAATTGCCGGAACCTCCGACAAAGATCCTATCGGAGCCGGATCCGGAGGTCGATTTCCTGCCAGAGGTGGAGCCGGAGGCAGACCTTCGCTTG